>JWHW01013517.1:304516-323112 GCA_000931545.1 Papilio glaucus
ATACCCCAGTGATAAATTGTAAGTAACAAAAGAAAGCATCGCAGAGATACCTTAGAGATGCTAGCATCTTTTAACACCAGATAATCATTCAAGAAGTCTGTCATCCATTAAATTCCTGTCGATACGTGAGATGGACGGTTTCTGAATCAGGTTTGAGTTTGTAATTCTCGCTAGTTTTAAAAAAGTCTCGATTACAATGTTCTACTATATGAGAGATATAATGTAAAGAAGAATAAATGACGAATAGCCGTAGAAGCCTTCGACTACTATATACGACCTTATATATGTAGTTATGACATTACGATTATTTAAATTTAAGTAGCAATAACATTCTCAAGTTATGTGGTTATACTCTATGACTTACTTTATTAATTACATCCAAAGGTTTCAGGTTAACCTTTAAAATTAATTACCTCTAAATACGTCGTTATTCGCTAATTGCTAACTCATCATTTGCAACCAAATATTTTACACGAAATTTGTCGAATCATATCTGTTGTGGTTTTTACTCGGCAGATAACGATAAACCCTAAACTTCAGAACCTATTTTAATAATTCTTTTACCTTTAGAAAGCTTTGTTTTCTAATATTTCACGCCGGGAACAAACTGCTAGTATGTACCTCTCTAGTAGATTCTCAGAACTTTATGAATAGAATATCTCAAGTTCAATCAGAGCATCCAACAAAGAAGAAAAATATTATTTGCAATCTGAAGTACTTACATTATTCTCTGAAATGAAATGCCTGAGATTAAAACATAAGCGTAGGCAAGTCTGCGACAACAAAGACGCGCTATGCACCCTCGCGGTGAACGGGCGGGCACCGGTAGGGGATGAGGTTCTATTCTGGATGGCGCGTGGGCGGGCGGCGGTACCGTTTTATCTGGACCGCATTGCTACTTATAACTCTGTACAGACTGTTTAAAGTTACCTTGAATATTATTTTGTAAACATGTTTAACAATGAATGTTTCCTCTGTAACTTTTTGTTTTTCCTGACTGACCCAGAAGTACGGTAATGTTTTTCGACTGTATGTATACCTATATAAATGTCCGTCCCAATATAAATTCCTAATTGGCTTTACCGGCTTTTTTGTTTTTAAATTAACTATTACTTGTTACTTATGAGTTGTAAAGAATAATGGAATAGGTAAATGTGTTTATGACATTAAGCAAATTAAATTAAACAGGAAGGTGCGGGAGGTTTTCGCATTAGGACGGCCAGAATAAACATCGACTGAAATCGCTTCCTCCATTTGTTTTTATATCTTAAATGCGTTGTAGAAATTAGCTAAGAGCTCAGAATGCTCGCTGTTAATTCGGTAAAATCGTTTAGACTGATTTTTATTCTAACTTAAATTGGTTCAAACCTGAATAACTCTGAAACCACTCATCGGTTCATTAATACCGCATTAATGAACCGATCAGTGGTTCCAGAGTTAAACATAATAAAATACTAACGAATTGGGAACCGCCTTTTTAGTAATTCGGTTTAAAAATAGTGTGTCGTTCATTTTAATTACGGTAATTAACTCAGTAATACTTACTTACTTACTTTTTACTTACTTTCGACATGTTTGAGCAAGAGCTAAAGTGACGGTAATACAAATAAACGTGGTAAAGTTCGCATTCATCTTTATTTTAATTGACCGAGCGGCGAGTCGTTCGACTTTATTGTGAACTTTTGATTAACAGATGATAAAGCCTAGTCTCCAAGAATTAAGGGTTAAGCAGTGAATTCCCTTCAGTAGCAACTCAGATCCAGAAACTAACGCCCTTTTACTGTTTTGATAATCTCTTATTGACCAAGTAAAAATCAGATATTTCTTTAAAACAAAGAAATTATCAAAATCTTTAAGTCGTATTAAATCTAGTCATCGAATCGAAAATAAATAAGTTAAATAGTAAATGTTTATTTTAAACATACTTTGAACACACATAATTATAATTTTTTCCATTAGAAAGCTTTTAGACGGTGCGAGTTTTCCGCGCTGAGGAAAAATTGTCAACTGTATGAACAAAACAAGTTGATGTCGCGAATAATAATGTATCTGTCGTGTGGTTGAACATTGTACAAACAATAAACTTATCTTCATATATAAAATAAGAAACCGACTGACTGATATACATTAAACTAATGGGCAGTCTGTTATTACGTAACTAAAAAGGATTTTTCATCATCCCTAAAGGGTCTTAAGTATATAAATAAGGGATGAAAGTCTACATCGAGAATTTTTTGTATGGTAGAAGGTGGCAAACGTACAAGCGGATCACATGATGTTAAGTGAGCACTATCCATAGATATCAACTTGTCCGCAACAAGCAACTGTGTTGCAGATGCGTTGCCTACCTTTAATGGACAGAGGAGGGCATAGACAGGAAAAAGGATATTTCCTTTTCCCCGTTAACTTCCTCCCCGTCTAATCCTCTTCCAGTTCCCACCCTATCCCTATGAAGAAAGGGTGGGAAGGGGATTGAAATTAGAAATAATGTTAATCCAATGTAACCTATATGGTCAATCACAAATAGGGTTCAGCTTAGACTAGCAATCGTCGGTTAAACTAAATTGCACGGCGGTCGAAACCGCGGAACTAAGCCTCCATTAATAATAAGGCACATAGCTATCTCGTGCATCTCCACAGGTCCCTACGCTGCGTCGCTCCGTGCCGCAATTCTTTATAACGCGTAATATGAGTTACTGGCATTTAATAGATCCTAGATCCTTTGTGGTATGTAAGAGCACTATTAGATCTTTTACTTGGTAGTAGGAAGTCTTGGGTTTTTGTTGCATAAGAACAACTCACGCTGTTTATAGACAGAGGTAGCAATAGATAAAATTTACATGATTATTCAGTCTCATTTAAGAGACATTTAGAAGTTTGTAAATCTGTTGAACGATTACTTTTTAAGTCGTTTCACATCTTTTATATTTATCAAAGAAGGAACTGATAGACTGATATCAATTCACAGCCCAAACTAAAGTGCATAGAGACCTGAAACTTTACACAGATATTTCTGTTATTAAGTAAGCGACCGCTAAAAAGGATTTGTCTAAATTCATCCTCTAAAAGTCTAAAGCAGGGGACGAAAGTTTGAATGAAGAAATAATTTTCCTTCAGTAGAATTACACAAGCGTGTTTTTCTGGCTACAAATAGTTACTACCCGTGCGAAGCCGGGACGTGTCTAGTATATAGTAACAGATAAGGTAAGCACCCTGCGCGACGCACCGGCCGTTGCGTCATGATGGTACAGGATTAAAAATAAGAAAACTGAGCCTCATCAATAATTTATATTTTGTCCAGCGCTGAACAAACTTACAAATATAATTTGAATATATTTTCATAACTTAAATAAAGGAAGGAAAACGTTTCTGGAATATATAACAGCGAACGGAGATAAATAGTGGCACTCTTAACCCAGATGAGATAAGCAGAAGTTATAAAATACCATATCCTTTAACTGAATACGGACGTGGGCTTCCGATCAATATTATTTTATTTATATCTATCTCTATATGATAAAACATATATATCTACTTCACGACGAAATTATTGTATTCCGGTTTAGCGATGATATTTTCTTATTTACAAAATAAAACAGCTTGTTTACATTATATAAATATACATACATATATAAATAAGAATTACTTAGATAATAAGCCTTTTTTAGATTTATATTTTATACACCTAATGCTAATAAAAGTGCTATGTGCATGAGTGTGTATGTGTTTATGGATATGAAGTTTCGGATTGGGATACGCATAAAGAAATAATTTTATATTGGATTCAGTTTATTATATATTTTTTATTTTTAATGAATTTTAAAAGTGAAATACAAATAGTCTATAATTCAAATAGGTTATTATAGTCACTCATTTTTAAGTGTTATCTAAGTAAAAATGTAAAACAAATCATAAATCGATTTTTGAATTTTATTTCGGATTTACATTTAAATACGGATATTATTTTATGTAGGATATCCGATAATTCGGGTTTCGGATACGGAACGGTTAAACCGACACAACTATTGTTTCTAATGGCCCTACCGCTTTTGAATGATGTCTATTTTATAAAAAAACACTTCGCGTTCGCTAACTTTTAAATTTTTGACATTATTTTTTATTAAAAGAACTATCTTTTAAAAAATGTTATGACGAAGGCGCTTGGTACTGTGTAAATGAGTTTAACTTTCGGATTCTTAAGTAAAACAAATAACATGCACCCTGTGTATAGCGAATACTTCGAAAAGTGTTACATTATGGGGCCTTGGCTATATTTACGTTTTCAAAAACAAACAATAGTTAATAAACAATAAACCCAAATGGTGGCAACCCTATGCCAATCCGGGAAAGACACGAATCGAATGACGTTTCATGCATCGATCGGTCCAGCCAATAAGACTGTAAGAGGTGAGAATGGAGCGGGCAAACAAATACACCTAGCCCCGAAAACATTACCCTCCTGGCAGTCGAGCAATAAGCTCTCTTAAAACTGAAACTAAAGTACATTTACAAGTTAAATATATACCCAATGGTATTTCAAGAATAAGGGTTTGTGCGATCCCGAAACTATTAAAGAAAATAATGATAGGATTTCATTTGGCGTTCGCAAGCTTCGGCAATTACTTTAAAAGCTCCCGTGCTCATTTGTTACCTCGCCGGCTCAACGTAAGCCAGTTAGTTTAGCTATTGTTAAACAACTTTAGCGTAAAGACTCTGCGTTAACTCGGAGCCCGCTTCCTTATTAAAAACTGTTACAGCGACGGTAAATCACTAAGTTGCGGGCAATGTTGCCAGTCGAGCAGAACTTTCATTATAGCTCGTTTAAGCGACGGTGTACTTGAAATTGATTTTTTAAGACCATAAAAGTAAGTTGACAAAATAAAACTTGATCATTATAATGACAAATGTTAGGAATGTTGCCGAATAGACGATAATTTAGAATATTATTGCATGTAAATTTATTTTATAATAAATAAATATACGCCTACCCCTCTGGGTTTGTTGTTGTCCATGGTCTCTGCCTAACCCAGAGGGGTAGGCAGAGACCATGGATTTCCATTTGGCGCGATCCTGGTACACCTTTCTCGCTTCTTCTACATTCATACATCTACGCATACATGCTCGTCGGTTATGGGTGCTCCTTATATCGCCCTTTTTTAGTAAGCCGCTAATCTGATCGATATAAGTTTTCCTGGAGCGTCCCCTAACAACACTGCCACTCACTTTTGCATATAAATTTGTTTCGTTTTTAAAATAAATAAATTATAAATCTGACAAGGAAGTCAATAGGACACTTGATTTAATCGCATTAATATGGTACAGGCTATTTAATTTATAAGTAACAATAAACGAATAGAGAAGTACAGAAACATAGAGAGTATAGTGAAAATATAAACCTGAACGTATACCAATATTTCATAATGAAAAGTGAGGGTTAGCATTGTAACAGTTAATTTAAAAACGGCCGACTTTGGAAATCCGGGAAAAAATGCGAGTTTAATGACACCTTACTCTTTATAGCAGTAACAATGATGGACATTCATACAAACATTTTGACATTAGTAGAGCCCGCAACAACATCTGTTGCACGATTGGGCCGGCTCGACCGGTGACCTCACAGAAGACCTCACAGGTGTGAAGTAGAAGTACGCTTTTGTGCTCCATCTGATGTGTGAGGTGCTGGAGGCCCAATTTCAGTTCTCCTATTCCCATCCTTCCCTAATTAGTAAAGGAAATATCCTTTTTTCTGTTAATCACCTCCTCTGTTTAAGGTAGGCAACGCATCTGTGACTTATTTGTTATTGATGTCTATGGGTAGTGGTCACATAACATCAGGCGACATGCTCATTAGCCACCTTCTCAAATAAAATAAGCACTGCAGCAGCGTTACTACCCACTCATTTCATAATACCTCAATCACTTTATATCCATTTATTATGCAGACAAAATTATACCATTAAGTTAACATTGTCGTCGTTTGTATCACTTACTTTTACAAATAACATCTTACAATTGATAACAAGACGCAATTGAATGTAATTTAAGATGAGATTTGGAGCCACGTAGCCACGAGCACCGAGCCAAAATTGCGCCACAACTTTGTAAAATTGCGCCACAAAAGTGAACGTGCAATTGAAAAAAAGAAACATAACAAAGTGTTAATGAAAGTTATAACTTTAACGGTCTCAAATATATTACTTAATGGCCACACCTCATCCGCTTGCGCAACTCGTAGTTAAGATACAGTAATAGAGTGCTTCACTCAATTCAAGATGTGTGAGTGGTTGTAGGCTTTGTTAAATAGAATTAATAGAATTAAGTTGTTTGATAAAGTAAGCTCACAATGTATCTAGTAACTAATTGACAAATAAATTAACTGACACATATAACTTATAGTTAAAATAGTTTGCGTTTCACAAAGTTTATGTGTCAATTTGTTACTTTATCAGTTAATCGAACTGAGTATAGTTTTGTATGATTATATTTTGTAACACTAACCCCTAGTTACATATCTTTCGGAAGAGGGAAAAAAGAGATATAAATAGAATATTTAAACATAATATTTTCGTAATAAAATACACATATCGCAGTCCCTTGGCTATCAGAAAGGAAAATATTTAAATTGATAAAACATTTTACTTTCCTGGAAAACATCCCTACCGGCGTAGGATGTGGCAATACTACAAGTTCCAATTCGATCACTTAGTTACCTTACCGTTAAATCCGATTGAAGAAATAAACCAGTCGGAAATATCTTCTACATCTACAGACACCTATTACGTATTAAAAATAAAATATCTGCTTTTCACTTATTATATCTGTCAGATTGATGGTCTTTAAAAAAATGAAATTTGCTCTATCATTTAAATGTATTGTCTTATATTACACAAACCAAGAGTAACATTTGTTGTACTTAATAATAAAATGGAAGCAAGTGACGCCATGACAAATATTTCAGTTACACGCGTCAATAGATGGCGCTATACTTAAAAATGTGAGGATCGAGAGTATGACAATTACGAACAAAAATTACAATAATATCCTTATGATTAATAGAAAGGTGATGTCAAGGGTAAACGACGAGTATATACGAGTAGATTTTCGAAGCGGCGAGAGAGGTGTGTTATTCGTGATATCTGGAAACTCATTATCTCTGCATACCCCCTGGGTTACAGGCAAGAGCGTCAATTTATTTATTTGGCCTTAGTAATGTTGATATTTCTATGCGTAAGACAGCTATTTAATTATTACATAAATGTTTAGAAAAACTTTAAAAGTAATTATGGTGGGAATGGAGTCGAGGCTCAAATCCAACATATTTAACGACAACAATTGATTTATTCTAAAAACAGAGAAATTATCGGTGGTCGATGACAACACTCATGAGAATTGTAAAATCAACTGAGAATAATAATTACATAAAAATAATATACAAGTTTCTATCATTGTCATAGAAATATGAACACGTAATAAGGCAAGAACAATCGAGTTTCAAATGCTTCTTCAGCTTTTTAAAATAGTAAAATACAAGACCTTGTTGCTTTTCTTGGTATTTTAATAGAAAATGATGGCTTTCTCTACATTCAATCTTCTATTCCTTCAACGGAAGTCTACGATGAAACATTCAGGAATATAAAGTATCATTTAGTTTAGGAGTATTTAACGTAATTTTAATTTTGTGTTTTAGTTTTATTTTGATAATTGTTTATGTCATGTAGGTCAATTGCTGGAAGTCCCAAAAGATGAGTGTTGGAAATGACAACATCGTTAAGATACGCTGAAATTAATTGCAGATGTGTTGCCTACCTTTAATGGATAGAGAGGTGATAAATAGATTTCCTTATTAGAAACGGGTGTGAAGGGGAAGCGGACTAGAATTAGGCTACCGGCACCTACCTCTTCAGAAACGCTGAATACTTCTACTTCACACCTGTCTTCTATGAGGTCGTGGTATTTCACCGTTGTCGGACCATTCGTGCAACAGATGTTGCAGGCTCTACCACTGTTGAATATTAATGCTTTTTGTCTGTAAAAAGATCTTTATGGTTTAAATTAAATTACTGATACTACAGTATAACACTGAGAGCTACCGTTCAGTACTGGTAGGTAGAGACTACGTTTACAACTCCATTGGCAGTAATAAGTATTGTTTCGTTGATTGTGTTTCGAGGGGTATTTCATTTGAAATCTTTGTTGATGTCTCGCAAATGGCTCTGTGAAAAGCCTCTTTCCTTTCGAACTTAATCACTCGCGCGTATAAATGAATTCCCTTTGAGAGTATTGATTCGAAACGACTCAATGCGAATACGTTGCTCATCGCAATAGGATCGGGGGAGCTTTTAACATTGAAAAGTACATATTGGAGAATTCTCAGAAGCGAGATAAGGAACGATATTGGTATAGATAAAGGTCTATTATTATATCACGTGATGCCGAAGATGTTTGTCTATCTGAGTGTATTACACTTACATAGACAAACATCAATTAATATTTAGGGCTTTAAATTGAGTTTTAAATGAAACTACTTCTCTCTATTGTTTTATTATCCCAGCCAGATTCGTTCATGAATTTTTTGTGTTTTTTTTTTAAATTGTACGTACCGTGCATTGGATTACAGACTCTTTGAGAAAGAGTGCTTAGCTAGCTAGCTAATATCAAAGAATCAAAACTTGTTTTAATTTAATTTTTATGATTTATTTATCAGATAAATATAAATTCATCATACGAGTTTATTAGATTTATGGGAAGGAATATATAAGTTAAATGGGCTTATTTAAAATTATATAAAATTGAGGCCTAATTTCAGTCCTCTTCCCCTTCCCACCCTTTCCTCATAAAGATAGGATGGGAACAGGAAGAGGATTGGACGGGGAGGGGGTTAACTGGGAAAAGGAAATATCCTTATTTCTGTCTATGCGCCCCCCTCTGTCCACTACAGGTAGGCAACGCATCTGCAACACTTTTGCTTGTTGCGGATGTCCATGGGTAGCGTTCACCAAACATTTGGTGATCCGCTTGCTCGTTTGCCACCTGCTACCATAAAAAAAAACAAAAAACGCTAAGCTAAAAGTAAAATGCTAGCAAGCATTAGCATTATCAAAAATGTCTACGGACCTCTGAAATTATAGAAACGGGCTCTGTTTTACTACTAGAAATAAACATGTCGAAAAAACACATCCCAGTGATCAAATCCGTTTACAGAGGCGTGCCCGGACTCGAATCGAGACTAGATAACCGATGGTATTCATCATCCCACGGACTGGACACCGCAAATGTCACAAACCGGGCCTGCGTAGACAACCCGGACGTAAGTCTCACATGCGATATTAAACTTAATTACTAGGTAACACAGAATTCATTTTGATTTGTACATTTTAAAGTTATATGCCTTTACGAAGCTTACGTGAGGACATCAATGAATGTCAAGGGTACAAGTCGGCTGTCAACGCAAATTGTTCATTATGATTTGGTTGATTTTGTTTTGTAAACAAAGAACTTTCGTATGTTTTGTTCGCTGTAAATATATGACTTTAAATATATTTCGTTGTATCTTTGTCCGTCTGTTGTGTTATTTTGAGAACAATTTCATTATACTCTTAGATAAGAGCGGGCAACATTCGATTATTATAGATTTTTATAGTCTAAGATATAAATAAAATAAATGAATATGCGTTCATGCCCGTAACCCAGAGCGGTAGGCAGAGATCATGGATATCCTATTGGCGCGATCCTGGCACACCTCTCTCGCTTCTTCTACATTCATACAGCTACGCGTGCATGCTCGTCGGTTATGGGTGCTCCTTATATCGCCCTTTTTTAGTAAGCCACTAATCTGATCGATATAAGTTTTCCTAGGGCGTCCCCTACCAACACTACCACCCACTTTTGCAACATAAATTTGTTTTATTAGTCTAAGATACGACTTGAGAAATTTAAACACTCATCTTTTAATTGATCAGGACCTAGGACATTCACAAGTGTGTTGCCGAACTAAATCTAAGGCCAACACTGTTAAATAGTAAAACCAAATTAGATTGAACACTTGCGTAACTCGCCATTGCCGATTCTAGGGGTCAAGTTTATGTGGACGTAAAACGAAATATAAAATTAGAGATTGATTTAATGTTATCAGGCATTATTCTTTTGTCATGTCAAACCTTGTAAGATTGGTCTTCTCGAAATTAGATATAAAAGCAAACTAAACGCTTATTTAATCATTGATCTAAGTAAGCACACAGCTCAAGTTACCCGCGATGAGGATCACTTGTGTGAATAATGATAACTTGACATCCAATAACACCGCCCATATTAATTATTACTATTACGATATTTATAATGATTACGCGAGCGCTATTAAACTTGGCATTGTATTTAATTGCGCTAACGTCGTAAATCATTTATATAACTTATGTTTACAAGATTGAACTCACTATGTAAAGCTACAAGGCTATGTACTATCTTGCACTTTGTTTCTTCTTGTTTTGTATTTCTTTCATGGAAGAAGGTGGTAAGAGGTTCATCTGATGTAAGTGACCGCTACCCATAGACATCTGCAACAAGCCAATGAGTTGCAGATGGCCTTTAAATGGCCAGAGGAGGGAATAGACAGGACAAAGTATATTTCCTTCTCCTATTCATGCCCTTCTCCGTTCAATCCTCTCCCCTTCCCATATTATCCTTTGTAAGAAACGATGGGGAAGAGGACATCGGGTCATCAGATGAAACGGAGAAGTATAAAATAGTCCTACTTCACGCCTGTCTGTGAGGTCAGCCGGTATTCGTGCAACAGATGTTGTTGCGGGCTCTACAACTGTTAAAATTGAATTATAATCGACATATTAGTAAATTGTAAATTGTTATTTATAAATGCTACTAATGTGGTGTTGTACAGGCCGTTTCAAAATGTCCAATCATTGTACGAAAGTTCAGAGATTGCTTCAAAAGTTTAGGACTATTTAGTCTGATTTAATAGCAAATGGCGAAGGTTTGCGCTTTCGGTAAAATGTAGCTCTTTTAGAGTTTTCTTTATTTCTAGCCCACTGTTACCGGATAACAATTATATCACCTGTATTTTGATCTCGGTTTTTAGAATTTTAAAGTTCAATTGTACGTAGTTTTAAAGTAAAACTATTATAAAGAAAAAAAAAGTAAAACTATTGCGTAATAAAACACAGAAAATATTAAACTACGCAATTCGAGGTCAGACAGACAACTAAATACTTCGTTAATCAGTAATTTATGTTTATCATAATATGTGACATGTTGACAATGTTAAGAAACCTTTGAAATATGTAAAGCGACCTCGTAAATTTTATTTCCAACCTCGAAATTTCTTTAACCATTATCAATGATTGTAAAAATGGCGGACAAATTGCTTTGTGAACATAAATTATCAAATTTAACACAAATAAATAAAGCCCTGTCAGTTTTGACTATTTATTGGTCGTAAATACGGACTTCTGTCCTATTAACCAAGTATATAACTCATTTTTAACAAAAAATTAAGCCTTAATATTAAAAAAAAGTCAACCAGTTTTACGAGTTTTTTTGCTTCAACACTATGATATTCATTAACTGTTTTAAAGTTATATGTAAGATAACGTTTCATATTAGTTAATTGAAAAGCCAAATACCAATACTTAAGCCATACTAACTGTACTATCAGACTCCGGGGAAGAAAACGAATTGAATGACTCCTACCCTTCAAAATCGGTCAAGCTGTCACAGGGCAAATGTACTGACATACCTACATACTCGTATATACATTATATGCGTACAAAAAATATCGTCACTTTTTATATAGAAGAACGTGACTGTTCTGCAACAAGCTAATGAGTTGCAGATGGGTTGTCTTTGTTGAATAGAAAAAAAGATATTTCCTTTTCATATCCATCCCCTCCTCCGTCAAATCCTTTTCCCCTTCCTTTCCTTTTCTTATTCGAAAAGGATAGGATTAGGTCTACAGCACCTCACTCATCAGACGAATCGCAGAAATACTTCTACTTCACACCTTTCTTCAGTGAGGTCGTGGTATTTCAGCGCTCGAGCTTCGCCTTCGAACAACGATTGTTGTTGCAAGCTCTACCACTGTTAATGGATATCTTCCGCTGTTAACAATAGCGATGCAATATATATGTTAGTATAAATACATAGGAATGTAAATGATAATTTGAAAACAAAATCTGTATAGAAATAAATATGTAAACACACGAGTAGTAAGCACGAAGTTTTGATATATCAGTTGAGCTAGATATGTCTGCAGATGTTCACAAAATGAATGGGATGGAAGATAGATGTATGACGTTCGAATTCGATCTGATTAAGTTATAAAAGCAGTCCAAACCGAACAGAATGCAGATGCGGAAGTCGAAATCAGTTAATTGTCTCGTTTTTAAAATAAACATCTAAAGGTTGACTGATTTATTATTATGACCTATGCAGATTTGTTTTTTATTTAGTCTAAAATCGATATTATGGTATTCGATTATATTTATTAGCAAGGTTGATCTAATTAATGATTAATAGATAAGTTATTTTAAGTGGTTGGTTAGTGGTTTAGGCCCCGACTTACGTACTGTAGGTCGCGGGTTCGAACCCAGGCAGGCGCTTTACTTTGTGTAATTTATTTCATCACCACTGCTTCAAAAACGGTGAAGGAAAACATCGTGAGGAAACCGGCATGTCGTAGAACCAACAAAATCGAAGACATTTGACATCCACCAACCCGTACTGGGCCAGCGTGGTGGATAACGTACCCCTTCCTCCCTCCCTCGGAGCGGAGGCCTGTGCCCCTGCAGTGGGGAACATTGTAAATGAAGGCTGATTTATTAAGTTATTTAAATATTTTTTTTTGAAAAATTAATCATTGTAATATTTATTCTAGTTTTTAATTTACTAAATTAATAATTACATCGTATACTTAATAATGTTGTTGACAAAAAATCAGCTGGATCTACTTGGGCAGGTCAATTATAAAATACTTTTTTACAATATTTACTTGAAACCAAAAACAAACCCTTACACTTTCCTTCCTATGCATCCGAGCCTAGCTTACCTGATTGTTGAGGTTTTCTATAGGTAAAGGTAGTGCGCTTTCCAGATTTTTGCTGTTTTCTATAGATAAAGGTAATCATGTAACATCATGTGATTCATTTACTATAAGGCTAATATCATCAAGCGCGTGTAAATTCAAATTAAAATCGTATTTACAACGAAAACCTTTCCATTTCGCGACAAAGTAACAGTAAAGGTGTCCTGTGGCCTTGTTAGATTTTATCAGGTCTAAATCGAGTAAGCAACAGTCGGCTAAAAATAAATGGCAGCCTTTAGCTGCATAGCTGACGCGGGCGCGGCGAGGTCGCCGGCCCTCTCGCCGCGCATAACGCATGCGCATGCGCATGCGCGAGCGCTATACATTATGCAACTGAATTTGGAAGGTATGCGTCGCGAATTAATGCAACTGGTGGATACAGCTCGCTAATTGGCCGACGCGTTTGTAATAGAGTGATTATTAGTAATTTAACGTACAATTACCACTGTACAGTAACAGTGATTGTTGTTTAATTGGATAGGCAGTTTCATACTGCCCTAGATATTTTTTTTATAATTGAAAATTCGTTGATAAATTAATTATAAGTGGTGATAAACAAGTTAGTTGTGGAATTTTACAACGAAAGTATGTACACATTCTATGAAGGCTATTATTAAACATATTTATTTAATCAGATGGCTTATGTAATCTGACACAAATTGCCTTTGGATGCACAAGGATCATGCAAGGAATTATAGTATATGTCCTTCTATTTAAATGAAATAGCGTTTCTATAAAATAGATGGATGTAGGGTTCATAAATCTGGAACTATAGTTTCAACTTCAGAGATCGCATCAGCAAAAGTACTGATCCGATCGGTGCCCAAGTTGTCAGAAGTAATTTAAAATACCTATAGAATAATCAATGTCAGTTATACTGAAGGACACCTGACGGAGACCTGACGGCTTGCTTACTGGAAACTTGTAAGTTACAGTAGTCACTTGACGACAGGTTTCTCGGAACCTCGCGGTGACGGATGGTAAGTTGTTACATAAATTGCTTATCTGCAACTTGAACTACAATGATCGACAGTTAATTTGTAATTGTGATTGAGGAATAAAACTGCATCTGATCACTTAGCAAATCAAATAGATTTGCTAAGTGATCAGGGAAATTGTCTACTAAACTTCTAACCATTTGTTTAATTTCACATATTTGTTTGATATTTATTTTAATTGTGTTGATTAAGAAATATTGAAAAATTCCTATTGTTTTGTGATGTAAATATGTTTGAATTCGGGAAGTGGCTCATGTATTTGTATAATAGTGTTATAATGTATGTGATGAGAACTAACATTATTAGTTTGAGTTATCACAAAAAATGTACATGATCGCAAAAAAAAACGTAATATTCAACATAGTTTTTTTGTTAAAGAAATGTAAATATTTAAGTATCCCATGTGGGTTGTATTTTTCAAAGATAGGTGTAAACTCCGCGGGAAATCCCCGACAGTCGACAATTCAATTTGGGCGTTGTTTGCATCGCGCGCGATAACACGCGGCGTACGTGTACATTATGAAAGGCCTTAAACCGGCGCATGCGCTTCACTGACTAGTGATAACAGAAACAATTAAGGCCAATTCACAACGTCGTGTTCGCAGAATATTTATTTACTAACAATTTCTATTATATGTATCGCGAACTTCCTTTGTATCCTCATTTCAATGTTGTGTATGCAACATATTAACAAAACAAGAGAAATAAAGTTAGCTTTTACGTGTCGCTAGGCAAAAGTCAAAAGCCTTGTACATAAAATCAACATAACTATCTTACTAAATTAATTATATAATCATTATTATTGCAGTATATGTATATACTTAATAAATAGAATAGATAATAGTAAACAGTTCATACATAGACCTAAGTCACGCCATAAGAGAGTTTCATGCCGATTTTACTAACAAGGCGCGCCAATTGATTTTACACATGAAAAATATATCATTAATTTCACCATTTAAACGTCAGCCATTATAGTTTTAAAGATTTAAATTCATTCTCTAAAAATGTTTTTTTAAAGGAATTAGATAGAAAAATACCAAATATAAAAAAGTAATTTTACGCATCCATGTTTTATTATCTGTGTGAATACTGACATCTAACACTCCAGTTTAGTGGGCACTCGATGTGAGTGCTCCAGGAATGAGCCGGAAACGTTACGTAGTGCTCGGAAATTGAGTGTTTTAATTTGAAGTGCATTACGAGTGTGCTCGAAAATAAACATTGCGGCAACCCTTGGCTTGTATTATGTAACCTATCCGTCGATAAATAAAGGAAAATAAATCGGAAAATGATCATTCTACCATATTATAAACTGACGGCAAATTGTGAACTGAACGAATCGTAAACAAATCATTTTTTTCTTTGATAAACATTTTTTTTACAATTTTCTGACATTGGTATAAAGCAAATTTTACAGATTTCATCGCGTTAAATTTTTGTATTTCGGTTCCCGACGTTTCGAGTACTTTAAAGCGATCATGGTCACGGGGGGACTGAGGTATCAACGCCCCGATGTCAAAAGTTGCTGGGGAAGTACCCACTTATTTTCAACTAGCTGTGCCCCGCTGTTTCACTCGGCCGCAGAATAAACGATGACGACGACAACGTCATCATCTCCCTGCCCCTTTCCCGCGTTGTGGGGTCGACATAGTATGGCCGTAGCACAGTTAAATTGATATAACTTTTTTATTTATAAACCGATTGAAATAAAACACTAAATGTTAAGTGAAGTTTACCACAATACATTAGTGAAAACTGCAACGTCACATACGAAAAATGTATGAGAATGCACATTTTCTTTATGTAGTATTTTTTTCGAGTACCTATCATTTTTTTAAATTATTTTGTTGCCGGGGCGAAGACAAATCTAACAAATTAAATACAAAAATATGTGCAGTTGTTCTTGAATTATAAATGGTGTAAAAATATAAAATTGAGGTAACATTAAATTAAGTTGTAAAGGATCGGCAAAGCTCTGTGTAACAAGTAAGGATGGACCTTTTTAAAGTAATATAAGTACAACTTACCAGCATTACTTAATGCTATAACAAAGAGAGCTCCGGGATTCACCGCAAAGTTAGTTCTCGGCTGAATTCATTTAGCGAGACACGATTCCGCGAAAATCTCCCGAAATCTCGATTTAATTTACAAAATAAATAAGTAGGCTACGTGCCCGGAGAGCTACTTCTGAAAACAAATAGGGTAACACTACGCTTACATACCCACGAAGACCTACGCGGTATTATTACTTTAACTTTCAAGTAAAAGTTATTACAAACCTACGTCTATTTCATGTAAAAGTGAGTGCCTTAACTCTAAAAACAATTTGACTAAAATAAAAATCACGGGCCGATTCTTACTTCGTCGGTTTATAATCGGATTAGGTGTATTATAAACTATCAGCAACCTGTGAAGTGAACATTCAAAATTTGAGATCATTTTTCATAGTTTACAAACTGTCGAATCGAAATCGTCATATTGTGAACTGATATTTTGCTTCCGTTATTACGTTATAGTTTAAGTTTCATTGTGAACAACTTTTCACCGAGCTCATAACGCTAACATAGTCATACCATCGTATACATTTAATTCGTTCTAAATCGGTTATATATTTTCAAGAACACTTTACGGCAAAATTATTATCAAAACTACATATATTTATTATAAAACTGTATCTAAATTTCAACAACCACTAACATGTATACTTAATTTACAAAGGTTAAAGTAAAACTTCGGTTACGTTCTTAGCAATTTGCACGCATTAAGGGCGGGGCCACACCTAGCGCAAAGCGATAACGAGTTCAACACTTTTAGTTCGCGCCTTTGAGCCGATAATATTCCATGCGTTATACATTCACTCCTAGCCATAATTAACTAATCGTTCCGTTTAACCAGCCGTACGTACGTATTTAAACTTAAAAATATTTTTTTTACCCAAGTCCTAATATTATCGTGGTCCTAGATTCTCATAATAACCGAGTATTATTACGTCTTTTATCCTCATAGATACTGAATGATAATATTGAAGTAAACATTCTAGTTTCATTACGCGCTATCGCATCAACTAATAGCATCCTCCTGGTAAAGTAAATCTGTAAAGTGAGTACTAAAACTAATAAGGTAATTTTTGAATATTATATAATATATATCTAGGCTAGTGATCTGTCCCGACTTCGCACGGGTTTCCGTTTCGGAATCCATAGGGAACATCTCCTTTATATGCAGCTGTAAAATAAAAAATTACCCCACGGGAACCGTAAATTTTTTCATAAAAAGTAACCTGTGACCTATTCCAGATTATAATCTATTTCTGTGCCAAATTTCATACAGATCTGTTCAGCCGTTTTTGCGTTAAAGAGTAACAAACATCCATACATACAAACTTACGCATTTATAATATTAGTATAGAAGTATAGACGTGGTAATAACTCGCTAACTAATCCTTTGTGGCGCTTACTAAATGCGTACCACCGAACTACAACTCAATTATCTCTCGTACGTGATTTAGGCCCACAATAAGTTCTTCAATGTAAGCTACAGCACAGAACAATTTATCATCTTTTAATACCTAATTTTGTAAAGCCTCTCGGAGAAAGATTGGCGTAAGGCAATGAGAAATGTATATATGTATTTAGGGAATCAATTAATACGAATAAAATATCCCGATATGGAAAGAAAGAGAAAAACAGAGAGGGGTGAGAATACGAGGGGGAGAGAGGAATGAAGAGAAAAATGTCTAAAACTAGTGCGTTGGGTTGTGGCTGATACCAAACTCAAAGGTCAAAGGTCTTCAAAGACGACAATCTTATCGTAATAGAGGGTCGACAATTATACATGTATTCACACATGATATACCTAATGTATTCGGCCATCTATCGGTAGCTTTACTCATCCTTCAATAGGTTTTTAAGAAGCATCGTACGTCACATTTACGCGCAACATTAGCAGATTTCAAATACTATATGAATATTTAACTGAAAAACGTATTTTTGATAAGGTTGGCCAATTGCACGGGTCCTGATTAATTGTGCTGTACGCAAATTCAATAATTACGTCTGCGTTTGCATACGCTTTAGACATTTTTAACGATTTCACAATAACCTTTATTGGCAGAAAAATACATTAAAACGACTCTATTTGTAGATGAAATAAGGCTGAAATTAAAATGGTTTTATAAAAATTGTATAGGCTTGTTAGCAACTCATGTAATTTAAATTTGATTAGCAAGTTAATTGAATGAGTAAAAAAACGTTTCTTTAACATGTATTTCGTTAAAACATGAATCTAAATGCGGTGGTCCAATAACCGTTTGTAATAACAAAAATACGTACATTTTGTATCTGATTAAGCCACAAATCTTGGGTTTGATTCCCAGATATAGCAAAATATTAAGTACTTTCTATTTTCAAAATCATGTCGTTTGTGATCTCATATGCAGGTGAGGATTGCAGCCGCTATCGGCTCAACGCCTACATCTATACATCAATTATTATCGGATTCGGGTA
>JWHW01013517.1:330816-376870 GCA_000931545.1 Papilio glaucus
TTAAAAACTAAAAAAAAAAAAAAAAAAACTTTAATATATGTTGCAATTAAATCAAAATACACGAAAAAGATTACAGTTTCAATAGATTTGTGTTCGTGTTGTTCAAACTTAATGATACTATCTTCATGATAAATTTCAAACGGCTATACACCTGGTGCTAATTATAAAGTGTTGCGTGCACTGACTACACCGAAACAAATTACGGCGTGAATATACAGCGTTAATGTTGTGTTGTATCGGTAACCGAAGTAAGTTAATTGCACGCTGTCTTGCGCCGAGTCGTAAGGTTTCAACAGACTGCGCTTGCGCAATGCTATGGGATAGATAATAACAGCGGTATATTTATGGTTGCCTGGTAATCGCGGAGTAGAACTAACAAGTTTTTGTCTACTACAAAATATTGAAACATAGACTGAACACAGTCACACCAGTGACGACTCTGCAGACAAAAGGATGTATCCCTTACATAGTTTGTTACTTTAAAAATTATCTTTGACAGCCAATAGCCTAGTTTGGGGTGCGGAATATAAAATGCATAAGATCGTGGGTTCGTATCCATTTGACTATACGTGAAATATAATGATAATATATAATAAATAAATGTGTACAATTGTTAATATTATACATTTAAAATAATGAATACCTAAATCTACGTTTAGTAAGCGACGGCAAGTCAAATCACTAGCTCATACTGACGAACAATAAATATTGAGGCTATAATGAATCATTAAATCAAGAATTAATAATATTACCAAATTAATTGATAGGATTTACTTTTAAGTGTCTGTGACTGAACTAAACATTAACGTAAAAAAAAATTGTATGTCATTGTCTACAGCGCGGACACCACTCACACCGAATAAGAAGCGAAAGCGTACTACAGGCTTTCATTACTTCAATTATTTAATTAATTCAGTACAATACAAATAATAGATACAATATTTATAAATAAGTATGCGCTCACACCCGTAACCCAGAGCGGTAGGCAGAGATCATGGGTTTCCATTTGGCGAAATCCTCTCTCGCTTCTTCTACATTCATCTACACATACATACTCGTCGGTTATGGGTGCTCCTTATATCGCCCTTTTTTAGTGAGTCGCTATAAATGATATTAACTGATGTTAAAAAGTATCTATAATATAGAAGAAAGAACTCAAATTAGCTTCCCAAAGAGTTCTCACGTCTTTGCGCCGTGGCCTTTATACAATTATTGTTACGAAATGCATTGACTTACTCAGCGGCGAATTATCTGCGCTTGTCCTTTCCGAGCCTTTCCCTTCCGTCTGTCGTTGCGTCTGCCGTCTGCCGATGCCTTTCGCAGATCGTCGCTAATCCCTTCTCACGATTACGTCTTGGAAATACTAATTTGGCGTTGACTTAAGTGCTTGGATGGTCTTATGTATATAAAATGTTTGATAATAATTTCAGTGTTAGACAAGATATACCAACTGAAAAGATTATAGGAAAATATTTTTTCCCTAACGCCCGTTACCCATAGAGATAGGCACAGATACATGATCGTGGGTTGCAGGTACTTCTTATATCGCCCTTCTTATAAATAGAAAGAAGATATAAAAATATAAAAGAAGAAGTAAATATAAAAAGTAGTAATAAATAATTAAACATTTAAATAAAGAAATTTAAATACATAATTAAAATTTCAATTAATCAAGTTCACAAGATTTTGGCGTGCCTTACAACTTATCTTATAATCTGTTAGCTTTTGTTTTATTGATTGTCATCACTTAATTATTTAATTATCATAATTGTGTAATTACTGCATTAGCCACACTTCCTAATCCGGATTAATAATAGATAATATTTGATTGATTACAGTAATTAATGTGCATAATTTTATTTATATACTAATTTTCGTATCTCAAAGAAAGTAATTAAAGCATGCGACATACTTAAATTAATTCCATGTGTTTTGATTTTTTTTTTCTATTTTTACGATTATTTCATTTGTTCAGTTTTTTTGAATGTTAGTTTGTTCTATGTATAGTATTCTATATTATCAAGTTTGTTAACTTATTACATTGAATTGTAAGAAATTAGTATGTTATAATTTGGCATGCAAAAAAATACTTATATTTCAGCTACAATGTGAGCAACATAAAAGATGTAATTCTACTCCATCCCATACATTTTCAATAAAGAAAGAATGGGAAGAAGAAGAGGATTTGACCGGAGGGGTAAATAGAAAAAAGAAACATAATTTTTTTGTCTTTGTTGTTTAGTCTCTGTCCATTAAAGGTAGGCAACGCATCTGCAAGTCATTAGCTTGTTGCAGATGCCTATGGGTGGCGGTCGCTTGAAATCGGGTGAGCCGCTTGCTCGTTTGCCACCTTCTATTTAAAAAAAAATAAAGCTTGTTGTTTACAATTTATATTTTCGAAACAATTGCTTAAAAATTAATTATTTAATTGGTATATTTCCAGACAAACTGCATTTACTAACCTGTGGTAGAAAGACGGACATTAATAAGCTTTTAACGATACGAAACAATGCATGATAATTCTTGTTCGAATCTAATATTGTTAATTTAATGCGATCATTATATAAGACGAAATAAGTGTAATTGCATTCAGGTGACTAGAATAGGAACAAACGTGAAACGATTCCGTCCTGTTCACACAAAAAGCTGTAAAATTGTTAGGTCGTGTCGAATGAATAAAAGATTACGGATTAGACCGCGGGGAGTGTTTCGGCAATTCATTGTCGGCATTGTCCGACATTGTCCGGTCGTCATGCCTCCGCCAATGTGTCAAAACTGGCCACCGTGACGGATCACGGGCTTGGGAAACTGAGTCAGTAGTGCGAAGAATTACTTGCCACTTGAGAGTGGAGTATACTAACAGAATAAGTCATATTTTTTTGGAATAGCCAACTTTTTGTTACAAAATAACTTAATTTGCGTTTCATGGCTAATACAAATATGATATTGTTATGAGGTTGGCAAAATATCATTAAGAACCATTTTGGTTTAAGATTAATTGAACATAAAATATTTTTGTCATTTTCTGCTTACGTATTAAATTGATAGTTCTCCATTATTTTAACACATTAAAACTATTTAAGTGTGTACTCAAATACCATCAAAGCTTTATCTGCATCAACATTAACATTCGTTCCACACGAAAGCGAACCACACCCCTCGATATCAATTGCGCAAGTACGAATTAAATAGAACGTATACCGCCTAGCATTCGCCTCGCATTCGTCTCGCTGTGGGTGGGCGACGGCTGTGAAGAAATGCGCTCTACTCGCAATCGTCAAGGCCATGCATTTGCTTTGGTATTTGCATCCGGCCTTGCTTGCAACTTTAGGAGAGCGTTTATAAGTAACTTCTAACGTCGTAAAAAAAAACATGGCACAGGTATCTCCGATCTGCCAATACTTAACGTAACTAAAATGCCATGCTTAATTTGGTTGATAAATGCGCGTATGTCATTCCAGTATCAGATTTTTATCCGTGCTAGCCACTTATACTTCAAACTTTTTTAATGATTTTACACATGAAGCAGCGATGTATTTAAATTAACATAAGGTAGGAATCCTTTCGAAACAAAAAGATGTCGACATCCTGATTCAACAAACAAGGAAACAGAAGGAAACGCTTTGCCTTTCTTTTGAACTAAGAAAAAACATCTCACGTATCGACATAGTTTTCGTGGTGGTGTATCTCTAGAATGTATTGCGCGGAGAGCCACATATTGTGAAAGGCATTTGGACTGATACAGGCTGATGATGGTGAGGTAATACAACTCGTGTCAGTTTTCATAGACTCAAAACTATTGCGCAATCGACGTAAATCTTCCAAAACGTCTACCCAACGATTACTTATTTAACGTTTTCCATTTGATACGTTTCATAACAAGAAAAGTTGATCCAAAGTTATATTAACGTGTTTCTAATGTCAAGAAAGGCTGGTAGCTTTGTTGACGTGTCGCTCATCCCGGGGGAAATCATACCAGGACTTGTGTCTGGAACGTGACATTGACAAATTTCTGGGATGTATGGAACGTTTAAGGACATGTAGTGTCGTAATTATTGAAACTTCTTTGTAAGTAATGTTTTTCAAATGTAAAACGTGATAAGTGAAAACTTGGCTGGCAGTAAATTAGAAATATTAAACAAGTACAATTATAAAAATATGCGCTCACGCCCGTCACCCAGAGGGGTAGGCAGAGATTATGGATTTCCATTTGGCTCCTGGCACACCTCTCTCGATTCTTCTACATTCATACATCTACGCATGCATGCTCGTCGGTTATGAGTGCTCCTTATATCGCCATTTTTTAGTAAATCACTAATCTGATCGATATAAGTTCTCCTAGGACGTCCCCTACCAACACTGCCACTCACTTTTGCTACATAAATTTGTTTCGTTATTCTCTCCTTCATCCTTTCCACATGCCCGAACCACCGAAGCATTCCCTTCTTAATTCTAGTCACAACATCCACTTTGAAGTACAATTATTACGTCGATAAATAAAAAAAATCTACAAAACGATAGGAATGCGCAGAAGTGGGATAAGAGTAAAACTCTACTTACATTAACACAACCAATAACTGATTAAAAACGTTTTGTTATGCTTCATTTGCACAACAAAAGGAAAATCGACTTATATTGTCTATTTATGTCTCCCATAAGCATCGAATCCCGTCAGATGCTACTGTGTGGCTCAAGCCTTGCAGTTCACTTGGCGGGTTTCAACTACATGCGCATCAACGTACAAAACTCTTATGTATTTTATATCTCCAAAGAAAACTCATTAAGTAAGGTAAACAAACTTAGTTACTTACCTTATTGAAATACATAAATTATAAAACGACAGCTTTTTTTAAAATTAAAAGTAAAAGTGTCGTTCACCACTTATATTACCGATACAATGGCTTCCAAATAACCTATATAATTGATTTATTTAAAGACAAATCAGACAAAAATCCGCCATTTATCTATCTGGGGTAAACAGACAGACATTATAAGTCTCCAATGCACTAGGATATAAAACACTACGCACATTTTACCATGTTATTAATTTGGGCGTAAGTTCCACATAAACAAAAACTCATTGGTACAATTAAATAAATTGGCTGGTTATCTTCTTAGGTCATTGCTGTGAGTTCACACTGCCGCAAATATTCATAAAACACATTCTCATCTCAGTTTTTTTTAGAGAAAAAAAGAGAGATAACAACATGTTTTGTGTATGTTTTCGGCAGTGGGAACACGGTGTTAGATCGTTGAAAGCTTAGCCACCTAGAGTTGCACTTGTGACATTACATATCTACATTTAGTAATAGGATGTACTAGTATATAAAAGCTACAGAAGTTTAATCAACCCTAAAATAATATATAAGCACCCACACAAACGAGTATAAAGCCGACGGGTTCGTCCGCCTAGTGTACCGCGAAATATTAACGACAAAACTATGATAAACTTGCATAGATCTAAATTTATTTACCTCAGTTGTTAATACAATCACATGCACTACGATCGTCGTGGCATTTCTAAATGCCAACCAGATCTGGAATAACGACCGTCAGTGTTACCTGAAACAAATAATTACATAATGAACATTGAACATTTATGTATATATATATATATATATAATATTATCTACCTTACGTAGAACTTTATCTACGATACTTAATCTAGATTTCTAAAACTGATATTTGTTAAAATGTGACAAGACTGTGTGAGGGTTATAAATAATATTTAAGCCTGGAAGTTGCACTACAGTTGTTAAAGACTACGTAGCTTCTTTTCAAAGACTCTACTATCTATTTCATCCTCGTCAAATGAATAGTTCGATATGTAACAACCTCATGCCCTCATCAATATTTTAACTTTAAGATTATTAACAGTTTGAATTGTACTATGTTTAGGATCTCTCCATCGCTGTTAACTATTAACTTTATTAAACAATCATGCAGTCAAACATCCAGTTAAGTTATTCAAAAGTTAGTTATTAAAAAGTTAATCAGAGAATTCCAAAATTTAATTTAAACTATTTGCTTTTTTCATATAAATTTTTGCAAATTGGTTATCAAATACAAACTCTTACGAGCTTGTATTGTGGAAACATTTTACATATCAATTTAATAATACTCATATAGATTTTAAAAATTAATTTTTAAAAATAGAAAATTAAGAACAAACGTTGAGTCTAGTTTCATTCGCATAGAATAATATTTCACTTTCTGATTGAAAAGTATACAAAAAAAAATACTCCGATCAAGACTTATAAGAGAATCGAATCCCTAGGAGATACTCTTTGTCCACAAAACCAAATACAACTAGAACGTGACATTTAAAAGTTTTCTATCTGTATAAAAGAGTATAGTGGACGCGAGTAAGGATGCAACAAACTGTTGTGCACAAACTGGATTACACTGCATTACATCGGATTAGAGACGGAAACATCTGTTTCTGCGCAAAATATTGATATGCTTAGGTGTGCGTGTACGTGCAACCCCAGGGATCGGGTCAAGGTCAGCCAATGGTCAAAATACTAGAGTAACGATGTTCTCTAGGTCTTCTTTAGGGGTTGAAGATAGGAACCTAAAATCTCAACTGTTATTTAAATGAAGAATGTTTAAATATTGTTATCCCTTCGAGTGATTACCCATGTTCAAACAATTATACGCATAAACAAATACGACTGTTTACTATACCGTGGCTAGAGAAGCACGTGCGCTACGTTGTTTGAAGTACTTGCGGCATATTGGACGGCAGGTGTGCGGACTCACTGCTATGCTATGCTTTTTGTATGCGTTTATTGATAAATAAAGCTATTTATGTAATAAAATACACACATATTATCTTATGAAACTATTATGTCGCTCCTTACTACATTTTAATGTACGATGCTATAATGAACCGGTTATTATGATCCAAGTTAATAAGCCCCAGGAACTTCTATGTTAAATTATAAGTAGAGCATTAAACTTAGCCAAAATAGCAAACTAGATCAGAGATCATTTATAAAATAACGATCTACTAAGGGAAGCAAAATTGGCGCACATATGAAACGTAAGTCAATACGCGCTTGGCTAACGCTCGGAGATATAATTTAGTTTAGTTTTGTGTTTTTTTAGTACTAATATTGAAATTTATATAACTAAAGTAGGAATATCCCTACCAATTGGTATTTAAACGATGTTCAATTTGCTCTATTGTATTTCAAAAGCAATTCTGTTTTTTAATGTGATTGAAAATGTTTATTATCAAAATTCAATTTATCTTTAAAGCTGTGTGTGCTTTTTATATATATTTTTATACTTCCGTCGGTGTGTGTGTTTAATCGCGACGAAGAATAACTTGAGACAAATGTCACTGAATAATTGTCGTATTCAAGTTAAAATATGCGCGCGTTGAGTGAACAAGTTTTCAAATGTCAGTGCGATGCGTGTCAGTAAAATGTGGCCAGAGACACGCTCCCAGAGCCAGAGTCGTTTAGTAGTTTTATCAACATAATGAATGTATAGGACCCAATAAACACAAATTTTTATTCGTCCTGAAGTAAAGCTAATAGAAAAATACGACGTAAAAATTAATTGATATTTCTGAACAAAAAAATGAAGTATATATTTTTTTTAATTCGATTAAAATGGAAATAGATTTGAATAAATTAAAATCGGTTCAATAGTTTCAAAGTTTTTTTTTTAAATATGACAAGGGGGACAAACGGGCTACGGGTCCGCAACAACAGAGGTACTGCAGATGCGTCACCGTTTAAGGAAGGTATTCTCGTTTCTTGAGGGACCCTAAGTCGTATTGGTTTGGAAATACCACTGGCGAATGCCAACCATCAAGATGGTGAGGATGGTAGTTGGAGCTCTGTCGTATTGAGTGATGAGGAAACTCAGCAGCAGGAATTGTTCCAAACAATTCTTCGGAATACACCCCATGGTAAAGACTGTAACAAATTCAATGGGAACTGACGTCCCTTCGCAATGCCAGTGGTTCAAGCCAATCAGTAAGAGCTCGTTCGTTCACGAATCGGGTTTAACTTCGATGATTTATAACGATAGGCTTATTATCAACTGACAGCAAATTGTTAAATTAACAAATAATTTACGGCTTCACTGGGGTAGATAGATAGATAAAAAAATATAGACTAACGTGGCTTTCTATAGGTAAAAGAATTTTTAAAACTGGTTCAGTAAATCCAGATATTACCTCCAACTTTACAAACTCACAAACTTTACCTCTTTAAAGTATTAATATAGATAAGCATTCAGAATTAACCTTTTGTTGAAACACTTTAATTAAAGCTATTAAAGTTTGTTTTTAAGTTCTATAGTGTCTCTGCAAAAACTCAATTGATGTAGGCAGAGATACTATCTGATTCTCACCAAAATTCAAGACAATTATGTACTTGAGTCCACTAACTAAATTTGTATGAGTATAGAGGACACTGAGAAGACATAAAGGTTCATATTTACTTTGATGAAAAAACAAAGAATTCTCAAAATGTATATCAAAAAGATTCTTTAAAAATTCAGTTGGTTTTTATTGAAGTTTGATTTAAAGCGTTCAATGAAACGAATTCAATCGCATTTGCCGAACGATCCGAGCTCGCAACTTCACAAAGAGTAAGCGACGTCCGCTACAAAGAGGGCAAATCTCAGAGTTTTATGATGCATGAGGGGACAGGAAGACTCTTGAATAATTTTGAAAGCAGAAAATAAAAATACTGAACGGCGAGAAGTCATTCATAGTGAACATATCGCGTGCTCTAGCATTTTTCATACTCCAAGCGCCTCAATAGTCTAAGCAAAAAGTTTGTATGGATGTTTGTTACTCTTTCACGCAAAAACTACTGAATGGATTTTAATGAAACTTCACAATAATACAGCTTATACCTCAGAATAACATATAGGCTATAATTTACAGAGATAATGTGTGAACTGTCCAAAATATAACGATAAGTGTCAAGTAAGGAGGAAAAAATTCCGCCATGTGCGAGCTATTCTGGTGTGCGCTGCAAAAACCGTTAGAGTTACACGTATATAATGTATAAAGGAAATGTTTACTTTAAATAGTCCTACAAAAAACTCGCAACAACATATAAGATAGATATCTTTTATGTGTAATCCATTATCGCCAAAATAGTGAACCATCTATTAATTATAGGGCGGAACAAAGTTTGCCGGCACCGCTAGTATTGTATAGGTTCATGAATTATATTCAAAATATTGACAGGAAAAAACATCTTAGTTATGTATTATAGTACCAAAAAAAGTGAGAGCGTATTTTATAATTGTTTAAACTGAGCGAGATCTAGAAACCACGATTCCAAATATCTCTCGGACATTTATAATTTGTAACCCATCCGACGATTACGACGACGTGTGATACAATTGAGACTTAAATGGACGCTTAGTTTACTTTGTCCTTTTACCCGCGTGCGTTATTGACTAACTCAATAAAGTTCTTAATTCACAAGCCGATGACACGGTGAGCGCCCGCCCGAGCTCGCGGCGTCGGCCACAGACGAACCCCCGCTGATACCCTGAGAAGGTATCCATGTCGAAACAATTTACGGATCAGTACTGATATATTTTCGTTGAAAATATTACTACATTATACCTTTAGTGTATCTAAAAGCACAATTGTACTAGAACCGAAGTTAGAGAACAGTACGAATTTAAACTTCCTTGGGTAAATTTGGAAGTGACCTAATCAATTGCGGTCCTCCGGTCGAGAGTTCCCATTCGTGTCATAGTTGCTACATATATAGCAACCACCTGTAATACAGGCACAACATGGTACAAGAGGAACCTGCTTTTAGGTGTCCATTTACTACTTTTCAATGTTTTTAAGTCACTAACTCTAATTCTGTAGCGTAAGCTAATCCTTTGTTAAGTAAAACTAAAGTTATTTTAAACTCAAATGTAAGTCGAATCCCGGGAAATGTAGCAAATGGCGACACTCCGCCGCCACGTGGCTTGTTTCTGCTTCGCTTGATGGCTCCACGTTTGTCTACTTACCTTACCTTTATGAAAGCCTCTTCCAAGGTTAGAACGTGGTCGACCACGATTTGTGCACGAGGCTGATATTTTAGAAGATCGAAATTATAATTTACATTCAACTTTACGAAGGTTACAATTCTTCTCAGAAAAGGCTTTAGCAGTCCCATCTACGTGACAACAGTTAAGATAAGTACTGTAGTAAATATATGAAAGTTAAAGAAGTGAGGGAGGTGTACCAGGATCACGTTAAATGGATATCCATAATCTCTGCCTACCCCTCTGGCTTACTGGCGTAAGTGGATTTATTTATTTGATTTATATCCTATCTTTTAAATCCAACTTGTAATAGAAATAACTTTATCTCATGCGTGACAAAGGTGGGTCACTGACTAGATAGCAATTTTAAAAGTGTTTATACTTGTGTCAAAAGTGTTTTGGTGACTGAGCGCAGATCCCTAAAAGTGACGAAGGTTCATGACCCCTTCGAAACTTCGATGCTATATATAAATACATATACATTTGCCCATTTACTTAAGACAATTTAAACAAAGCCTCTCTTATGACGCACGTAGTTACAGCATACATATAGATATAATAAAATAGTTGACAGATCTTGAATGGCAGCGGCAGAACAGACAAAAGTGAAATGTTGTTATCGCGCCGTGATCATAAAATCGACCAATATGGCTAGACGGCAAACGGCGTGACGCTCTATTGGTGTTACTCCCCTTCTACTTCACCGACTCCCTTTTTTGTGCACGTTATAATAATTTATATTATTAAATAATTATATTCTGTAGTTAATAATTATTATAATTAAAATAATAAGTAAAATATTTTAATACGAATTATAGAACTGTTTTTGTTTTATTGTTTTACTCCATATTTCTTTTAATTGTTGAATTTATTAGAATTTAGATTATTTATTGCACTGTTTCACATCTGTCAGGCGTGCAGTCACGGCCAATTTTTATGATAATACTTAAATATATCTGTACCTGAACTCATAGTTGTTTGAACACAAATGCCAAGCACAGAAATAAACACTAACAAATTAACTATCAGTTCAATTATCAACTGTAGCCCGCATGCTGCCCGCACTCGTTAACATCGCGCGCGTGCCGCTACTGCAGATGCGAATAACGTTTAACTTTGAGCGATTGCCCCTTTACAGTGACAGGGGCAAACCTGTCGTCTGGATAATTAGTTGTTGAACCTTTTTATTACATATTTTTCGATTAATTTGTAGAATAATACACAAAAAAATTCGTAGACATTTACAAGTCGGGACATTTAAATTTAAATAAGTGTGTGTTAGCAATACTTCGTCGAATTGACACGGTTCGTATTGTTGGATGTTGTCAAATGTTACTTGAAACCGTTACCCATTTAAAGAAATATCAGTAAATCTTTCGATAATCTACTAATATTTCAATTATTATATGTCCGAGGGTTCGCGTCGGGCAGGCGGCCGGCCGTAAAAAATTGTGGCCAAAACCATAGGACTACGGTTATACTGTGCTGATCCCACATAATTGGTAAAAGGCAGGAAAAAAAAATGTTGAATTTCTATCTCAAAATTAAACATTGTTGTTTTTCTCTAAAACATATCACTAAATGATCAACCATTATAACTTCATCTTTCCGCTACGTTTCAAAATGAGGAAGTGTTGGAAGCTTTGAGGGTACATTTACGGTGGTTTTCCTTATGTGGGTAAGTTAGCGAGCGCGTGCGTGTGGGCGGGGTCGTTGACCGGATGTAATGTCCTCCTGGAGCGTTGTAGGGACGTTCCGCTGTTAAACGATAAAACTGTTTTCATTCAAACTACACTTCTGAAAGTTTGAATTTATGTTTTACTTTTGTTCTTGACTATTCAGATAAAAGTTACTTTACACTGCACGAGAAACTTGCCAGATATAAAATCGAGGTAATCGGAGCTTGGCAAAAACTGTGGTAATAAGAATATGTTAAAGACCCATCTTTGTACAACGTATATGTGCTGTATTCCAAAAATGTATCTAATGTTCAATCGTCTAGCGCATACTTGCTCGCATAAAACACGATGTTCAACGTTAAGTAGTCGTTTGGGAACTCATTTCCGCAAACTTGAACATTTGAACATGAATTAACGTACATTTAATGACGTGTTTTTAAATGTCACGTTTATTTTTAACGTCCGTATTAGCTATTAAAGCGATTTGGAGCATGACGAGGATAACTTATCACATATTCGGGGTGCTGATAACAAACTTCACGCTTACAATGTATTGCTACATAACCTTGCTTGGGGAATTAATGGCAGTAGGCGGCAAACAAGAAGCGCTTCATATGATGATGAGTGATCACGCTGCTCATAAACATACCAGAATTGTGATAGAAAGAGATATTGGATATTAAAGTAACGACATAAAATAATCACTTTAAACTTTCGTGGTTTTTACTCATACAAGGTTTGTAAGAATCGGGATTCTTACCACTTACCACTCAAAAAGGCTAATCGTGGTAAGAATCCCGTTTCTTACAAACCTTGTATGGATAAAATAATCAATTCACATTCACATTCAAATCAATCCACATTCTAAAACCGAGGAGATTTGGAACCCCAAACTTTATTGATCAGAAATTGAAGCTAAAATTCTTAATAACTGAAATATAAATATAACAATTATCATAAAAAGTAATGAAATTATTTAAAAAAAACCATATTGACTGTGCGACCCAGGTCTACACTTTTACCATTATTTCTTAATCGGTACTATTTAATTTACCAATCTCCTTATCTTTAGTAATAAACACTTCTTCACTCACTCAAAAAATTGAATTTACCTATCCGTCCCAAACGTAACTATCGATTTGTAAGTAATAAAATCGATAATTATATAAATGTCGATATTTTGCACACAAGCGCATCACTAATCGCAGGCGTTTGATTAAAAAACATCCCAGTAGGCTGCTAAATGATCAGTGCGGGATATGATAGCATTAGGAGGACGCACCGAGGGCGACCTACTTCGGACGATGGATAGGACGATGTCCTATCTTTGTCTTATAAGTTTTGTATTTTAACCGCGGTTAAAATAGAAAACTGACGTCAATTGATTTAAGTATAACAAATGCATTTCGAACTAGCTGTTCCCACGACTTCGTCCGCGTGGAATAGTGACTTTGGGAAGCATTTTTATTTTTTTAGGCTACTTATTTTGCTAATAAAATCTTACATACATTAAAATAAGCTATCCGCCGCGGCGCGCCCTGCCCACCGGCATACGGCGCGGCGCTTGGCAAGTTTCTTACTTGCCTTCATTTTAGTTCCACATTTTGTAATAACTCCGTAAATGTCTGGTACTATGCTAATTATTCTCTGTATTTCTTTAATATTTTGTCTCTTGTCGCAAATTTATGAAACATTAATATGAACCTTACACATTTCCATGCAAATTTTCATCCCCTATTTTTATTTTACCCTCTTAAGGGTAACATTTTATAACTTTAAATGTCATATTTACTTATATCAAAAGCCTAAAAAATAAATTTCAAGCTTGTAACTTTAAAAATGACGAAACTTCCATACATATATATTTCAACCCCAACAACCTTATTTCGCAATAAAAAGTAGCCAATGTCCTTCCTCAGGTTCTAGACTAATTCTGTACCAAATTTAACTTAAATAGGTTTAGTAGTTTACTCGTGAAAGCGTAACAAACATACAGAGTTACTTTCGTATTTATAATATTAGTAGGGATGATAAGACTTAAAGGGGTGGAGATGAGATACAAGCAATAACTAATTTTAACACAAATAGAATGATATGATGATGGAAGTGTACCATGTCTTCAAAGAATTAAAAAGTGTCAGATCGTCGAAAGAACAGCTTCGGTTCAACAGAAAACTATAGTAAAGGTGTATAATACTAACGTCAGAGCCACTGCGATGCCACATCCAGCCATTTCGGCTGGATGTGGCATCGCAGTGGACGCCTTAAAATATTGTAAATTGGAAACTATTATGAAAGGAACCCTTATATTAATTTTAAAAAATATATTAAAATCCATGAAATGTGAAAATAAAAAATACTTAAACGTACGAAAATGGTTAAAAGGGTTAATCTTATGGATTCATTAGTAGGGACCATCCTTTCACCACTTTATCAAAACAACTCAACTACAAATCAGTACTGTACTAAACTGTATTATAATTCCACAATTAAAAGAAAAAACTGTAGGTGCTTTTTGAACTGCGTTGTGCAATAACTGTTTCGTTTAAAATAAACATAAAACTACAAGGCTTTACCCTGTATGAAAGTTCACTATCCTCAAAGCGAACGGTAAATCCAGCACAATGTAAGACGCAAGGACGGCCGCGTCCCTTTCCTGTTCTATACACTTACACGTTGTAAACACCGAGAGCCGGACTTGCCAGTCGCAGGGCGCTGACCCCACGACCGGAGAAATTGTCTTGTTACTTTTGCAAACAAAACATAAAGATTCGGAAATTTGATAACGTGGAAAACATATGAGAATTCTAGATATCAATGTGGTGTTTATGGATGTGGATAGAGATATATGAGTAGGGGTAAGCCTAAGAAAATATGGATGGATTGCGTGAAGGGTGACATTTTTTCATGGAAGAAGGTGGAAAACAAGCAAGCTGTTCACATTATGTTATGTAACTGTTACCCATAGGCATCAAAGACAAATGAGTAGCAGATGCATTGCCTATCTTTAATAGGCAGAGAACAGTAAAAAGGATACTTCCTTCTCCTGTTCATTCCCTCCCCATGCAATCCTCTTTTCCCTTCCTGCAAGGATATCCTCCATCCTATCTTTGGAGGAAGGTGAAGATGACTGACATGGGACCTCCGGTACCTTATACATCAGACGAAACACAGAAGCACGTCTTCGGTATGGTCGCGGCCGAGCCGGACAATTATCACAAGTAAAAGAAAGCTATTTTTAGAGCGCCATTTTTGGGCTTCTTCACTAATATCTAAATATGTAAACAATCATTAATATCTAGTCGTTCTACCCTTCTCCATTCCACTTCTCTGCACAATGGCTGGAATTTCATAACAGTTCTTATTGTACATGTCGATAGGTAGAGGGCGCTAACATCAGACGATCCGCTTTCGACCATAAAGAACTAAATTGAAATAATTTCACATTTCTAGATATACCTGAAAATAGAATTCCCGTAAGAATACCTTCGAGGAATACAAAGACAAAGTTTCTAATTCCCAAGGGACACAGACATTTGCATTCGGGATAACTTTCCGCGGTTTCGGGGAATATTGACGTTAATGGACTTTGCTTTGGGACCGCCGCGGGCAACTTTACGTGATTTACGAAACTTCATATAATGCCCTGTTTATAATGTGCCATCTAACTCAGTCGTCTGTCGTCTGGCTTTTTAGTTACTGGATATTGGACCCGGGGTTCGAAGATATACAACCCGGTGTAATTGAAAGTAAATTTTAAAATGAACTGCGTCTTATGTTTCTATAACTAGATGAAAAGATACTTCGTATTATTAACAGTGGTAGAGCCCGCAACAAGAACATCTGTCGCACGAATGTTCCGACTGGACCGGTGAAACACCACAACATAAGACAGGCGTGAAGTAGAAGTGTTCTGCATTTCATTTGACGAGTCAGGTGCCTTATAGTCCTCTTCCATCTTGGATCCTCTTCTTAGGAGGAGAAGGAAGAAAGGAAAAAAAGCATTTGACGGAAGGAAATGAATATCCATTTTCCAGTCTATCCCCTCCTGTGTAAATTAAAGGTAGACAACGCATCTGCAACTCAACCTAACGGTTGTTGCGTATCGGACACCTAATATGGCGAACTGCTTACTGATTTGCCACCTTGTTCCATCAAAGAAAAATTTATATAATTCTAAACTTGTCCTAAGAATCTCTTTAGTCAGACGAGATTTTACAAGCAATTACATTTCTTATTACAAGCTGTCTACGATGAAAACCCATAGTTTAAAGTAGAACAAAGGTTATATGTTTATTTTTATATCAAATGGTTGTTTTAATAATATTAAAACAATATTAGAATTTATTTAGAAAATGAGTAAAAGAACGAATGTTGCAGATAATACAGAAAGTAACGTTTCATAAGGACGTTCTTAGGACAAGTTTAGAGAGACGCCTTATAAGAGATACCTTTTACTCTGAAGATGTATACCGATGGATTTCATAGGACAGTATGCTATAAGCCCTCGTAAGATATGGCAGTAAATTCTCCGCAGCCGAGATTCATTGTCGTGTAAATAACAAGAAAATAATGGGAAAGTAAATTTAAAATCGATACAAAATTGCGGCGTTCAAAAAGTAATCATCTGTTTTATTAAAAATGAAAATAAAACGAAAGTGTTTCTCCAGTGAAGATTGATGTCTTTAAAATCCTTTCTAGTTATATGTGCTAGTCATATTGCTAACGAAAACTGAAGGAAACTTATGCCATTACGCCACTAAGTATCTACTCAAACAATCTACTAAGGGCAGTTTAAAATATCCTCGCCTTTTAACCTGTTTGGTGTAGACAGCAATACTTTATGAAAAAAACGTAGAATGTACCCCACTGCAGGGACGCATGCCTCCTCTCCGAGAGAGGGACCTTTTTTCTAGCATCTGGTGTGGGAGGGAGAACTTAAAAACGAAACTTTGTACTTGGGACAATACAGGGAATGATGGTACTTCATAATTGGTCAGGAAAAACACGGTGGCAAATTGTTTCAGTCCTGCCTTCGATGAATTAATGAATTTAAATCACTTTGTTCGAAGGCGACGTACGCAATAAACGGTTGAAGATAGCCGTATGTAAACATACGATAGTATGTAGATGGGCAAATTAAATTATATGATTCCAGCGCAGTAACAATTTAACCTGTAAAACAACGTAAGTACATGTCGTGCAACATTACGTATAGCATTTACAATGCGTATGCGTAAAACCGTTTGAAGCTGGTTAACATTTATACATATATCTGTGTCGAATACAGGAAGTCATCAATGGCCGAACATTACGTAAATATCCGCGAATTACTGGGAACGTGACTTGTTATGTGCAAAGAAAAACAACTGGCTTCCGGCTGAAATACTTCAGATAATAGCGTCGACGTAAAAACTATTACTGGGCCGAGGAGCGCTGGAGATGGTAAACAATTATAAAAATAAACGACGGTCATAACATTGCGACGTGTAATTTTGCGAATGACAGTATAATTGAAGGCGTTTAATTTGCCTTAATTAGCATAGGGAATGGTGGAGCGACGACTGGCTGTTTTACTGAGCATTTGATTGTGGCGCGAAGCCCGGATTCGAGTTGCGGAATTTTCCGCCGAGTTGAAGTTTGTACGCGCGTATTACGGTACTGAAGTGTAATTTATTTGTTAAGAAAACGTAATAATTATACTATGCGCTCAGGTTTTCGTGTATTTATAAAGCGCTTAAGACGGTGAGTAAAATAATAAACTTAACAGTAAAGTATTCATTTTAAGTCAAATACTCTGCACCTATTTTTGTAGTTTTTTTTTAAGGTGGCAAACGAGCAAGCGGATCACCTGATGTTATGTGAGCGCTACCCATAGACATCCGCAACAAGCAAATGTGTTGCGGATGCGTTGCCTGCCTTTAATGGACGGTGGAGGGGGGATAGACAGGAAAAAGGATATTTCCTTTTCCCCGTTAACCCTCTCCCCATCCAGTCCTCTTCCCATTCCCATTCTATCCTTATGAGGAAAGGGTGGGAAGGGGAAGAGGACTGTAATTAGGCCTCCGGCACCTCACTCATCAGACGAAACGCAGAGTACTTCTACTCGGTCGAGCCGGCCCATTCGTGCAACAGATGTTGTTGTTGCGGGCTCTACCACTGTTAAAAAGCGTTTCTACGACAGCGTCTCTAGAAGCGTTCTACAACAAAAATGTTATTTACAAAATTAATAAAGAATTTAAAACATTATTATTAACCTATTATTAATTAGATATTAGATTAGATAGATAGAATTATAAAATTCTACTACTTTTTCAGATGTTCCAAAATTTTTGCTATTATGTTTTTTGTCTATTTATTTACTTTATTCATACGATTTTTATCAGACATATTGTAATAATAATTATATATAATTTTCCATTAAGAAAATGAGTTTCCAGTAGAGAGTGGTGCTTGCTAGACAGTCATATATAGGAGAAACAGATCGCACTCTTTTAGATCAAAATTAAGATAAATTCAACCGTTATAATGAGAATTCTTTGAAACACTCTGTAACTTTATTTACGAACATTCAATAACCCCCTTCCTTTTGGAAATTTTTCCAGAAGCACCGCGTCGTCACCAAATGTTAAACTCACTGACAACCGGCACGTCAACGAACTATTTATTACAGAAAGACCTTAAAACTTATCGTGTGCAGTGTACCGACCTCGGAACCGACACTCGTTAACTGATAAACACTTCCACGGCAACATAGTAAACGGAAAATTAAAGGAAAATACGAAATTGCAAGACCAAGATTCAATTAAATGGTTTTTTTTTTTATATCAAGAGGAAACCAACGAGTAAGCGTTAAGTGAGCACTGCAAGGTATTATAGCTGGCACGTCAGTAGAACCAAAATGGCCGCTAATACAGTACACTTCAGTTAAAAAGGTTTTTAATTAAAAAAATACATGTTATGATTCACAAAATTTTCGGTAAGGTTAAAATAAATGTGTGTGTGTGTTCGGGAACTCCCGTCAAAACGAAGTTCCTTGCGCCTTTTCTCATTCCTCCCGCGATCTCTCTTATCTTTTCTTTCTCTCTACAACTCTTTTTGCTCTGTATCCCTCTCAAACGCATTATTTTATTTTTATTATTACAGGTGGGAAGGCGCGACAATAGTTCAAAAATAAATAAATCTACAAAAATAAACCCTTGTTGTATTTAACAATAAATTTCAAAATTATAATAAATATAAACTCACGCCCGTAACCCAGAGGGGTAGGCAGAGATAAAGGATATCCATTTAACACGAAATTGAATACAAGAAAAGCAAATGAAAAAAAAGGTTCGTCGAAACTCAAAATTCGAATAAGCATGTTGTTGAGGCGTGTTTCCGTCGCATGTTGGGCATGTTGTTCACGAGAACGTGTCAAATCTTCCCCAATATATAACCAAATGTCGTCTAACGCGGCTCAAGAAGTTTTCATTCTAAAGGGTTGTAATTTAGTTGTAAAGTCGGTTTGTATTATAAAGTAAGAAGTTATCTTTTAATGATTATTAGTTTTTAAATGGTAGAAATAATATTTTGATCAAAGCTCCTATACATATAATTTAGGTAGTATTTCGTAATAGCCTACGGTTTCGGTACAATACAGGGGGCTTAAACTATTTCCAAAGATTTACGCGATGATAGATTAAGTCTGCTTTGAGTTAGGTAACGAAATATTACCCAAGACGATACCGATATCAAGCTTAACAGATACAGGATGAGTTAAAAAGTTTATTATTTTTAGGGTTCCGTACTCAAAGGGTAAAGCGGGTACCTATTGCTAAGATAATCTGTCCGTCTGTTACCACGCTGTATGCTATGAACCGTGGTAGACAGTTGAAATTTTCACTGATGTATTTCTGTTGCCGCTATAACAAAAACTACTAATAGAACAAAATAAATATTTAAGGGGGCTACCATACAACAAATAACATACAGTGAGATTTTAGCCCGATTTTAATATCCTTCTTGAGGCAGAGGGAATCTTTATCGTAAGCGCAAACCATCGAATCAGCCGCAGCGTACTACAACTAAAAAAAGATACTAGTTCCGTAAACAAATCATAAAGGCGTGTGCACACGAGTTACTTTTCAAGGTGACTCCGCGGGTTTTGTCTTTGGGTGTATGTCTCGTGAGTTGCGAAAAGGTACTTTGTAACCATTAAGTTTTTGTCAGCTTTACTGTAAGTTAGAACTTTACTAAGACCGTTTTTATAAATGTACTGACATAAGTGTTTCTCATTGTATTTCGATAAACATTGTAGACAAGGAACAACGTACTGACGTTATTAAAATTTTGACACTTAAATAGCAGTTAATTAAATAGCAGTTAATTAAATTACTTGTTACAATAGACACAGTTAAGAATACTTTGACGTCATGCTACATTGGCTTTTTGTAAGTATCCTACCTGTTGTCCCAGGTGAGCGATGGAACGCGACGCGGTGCGACTCGACATGACGTGGTGCCTGTACGACTCGATGCGACCAACACTTAACGCGACTGATTGTCGACAACGTAGGTCATAAATACATACAACTTGATTTTTGGCGTCGCGTAGTATACCGCGATTGTCCTTCACCTAGGACAACGGATTATAAGACGAGATCGAGTTTTACGATCCCAATAATATAGCCAATGTCTATTGTACACACGATTTTATACACAGTCAACATTTATTTTCTTACGTGAATGGGTTATGGAATCTAGCGATTTCACGTTAGAAAATATCGATGTGAAGTAACCTAACCCTCCCATTATCCTCCAAAAAAGCATCTGCTATATAGCAGATAAACGTATGTTTATTAGCAGCGATGATGGCTAAATTAAAGAAATCAAGTTTAACAATTAACTAAAAGAACACATATAAAATAAGGAGATACCACTCAGTAGAATGCAGCGCGGGGCACGCCACACATAAACGTAATGGCGTTCGTAAAGAATGTCTAAGTACTTTCAAATAGTCTTAACGTTCGCAAAACTGGTGATTTAATCGGCCTTAAACCGCCCTTGATATCTCACTTCCTCGTCTGAACTCTTCCCGGATTCCCCGCATGTATTTAACTTTAATCATTGCGTTTCACACGCGCTTCATTTGTGGAGAAATAACTCAGAGGCTGTAGTTACAATGAGGAAGCTTTTAAGTTAGCGTTTGAAGAAAACATTGTTGCGTGACATTACGGCCGACGCCTGCTACGTATCTCGGAGAAGCGATCGTAGTTCAACTTCCCATCCGTTTCAGATATCGCTTAATGTTATTAAATACAAGATAGGATACGTATTGGAATTTTACATTACTTGCAAACGCCACAGACCTCAGAGTATATACTAAGATACTTATTATAACCACAGTATCTTAATAAAGTAGGACATCTTTAGTGTATTTCACATTGATATAAGAAACAATATGCACAGTTATCGGCGAAAAAACGACACCAAAAACTAAGTGCAAAATTTCAAAGTGCACTCAACGTGCAGCAGTTACGTATTGCGAGTAAAGCGCTAACGACGCAGTACATTGACGTTTTTTGATTAAACTGTCACGACATCATTTGACATAAACATTCATTGTATGGTTTGGCGTTGCTTTTATTTGAGAATACACATTCTAGTGGTACGGGAGCTCAAGCGTGGGTTTCTGTACATCCTCGATCGCGTCAAATTTTGATATCGGGGGTTCCTTGAACCCTGTTAAGTACCCTACACTACAAATCATCCTTGTAGAGCCACGCGCTTAAAAAAAGTCATCGGACATACTCGAGCGGGTCAAATTAAGATAGGCGCTGAGTGTATACATGAAAATAACCTAATCTATATGACATAGACCTTATAACTAGTAAAACTAGCTTACTAACTAGTTTTTACTGAAATAAAACGTATGACGTCACATCTAAACACCAAGCAGTCCATAAACAGGCGAATGGTGTTTCCATTACTCCTTGCCGGACGTCATCGCGCGTTCAATTTATGAATCCAACTGCATGTTTTATTTATCTTCCACTTTGAACCGACCTTAACGTGGCATCGTAGGGTCGTTTTAATATTTTTAAGATTATAGCTTAATTTAATTTTGAATTTTTCAAATTCTGATTTTTTGGACCCACTCCAAATAGGATTAATCGTTGCGTAAGAAACTGCAATCGTCTTAAGTATGCCATAAAAAGTATGATTATAAGATAAATTAATTTTTTTTATTAACAAAAAAATTTTTTTTTCCAATGCCATTAGCGGCCGAGGTAAAACCTGCACGTCTGTCTTTTATCTCACGGTTCAAAGCATCAACATTAATCTTTTTATTCTGTATTTTTTACGCAACCTAATTAAACAGATAAGTTTCCTAGATCCATCCACTGGTGTACTGAGCGTATCTTAACATGAAAAAAAAATGAATAAAAACTTTATTAATTTTTCCTACAAGCAAGTAGTGTTTAGGTAATTACCCAAGTGAATAACCACGCGAATTTGATTATTCGTCTTTGCCTTCCATTTTATTTGAAAGCCTAATCATCATGGGTGTCCTTTGTGGTTAGATAAGATTAGATAAACTACTATTTTAAGTGCTGAGTTAGTATTCTCAATGTCAAAGTTTTCGGCAATCCATCTAGTGGAAGGTATATCTACGTTCTTCTGTACGTGTATAATAAAAAACACAGGCAAGTCATAAGGAATGCAGACAGATGAAAACTCAAAACAGGTATGAAGACGAGACAATAGGACAAAAATAAATAAAATAAGCCCTTGCATCTTAACAATACAATTCAAAATTGAATACAAGAAGATTAATTGAAAAAAAATTGTCCAAACTGTTCCAAATTCAAATAAGTATGTTGCATGAATCTTGTTCACGCGAACCTATAAGACATTCCCCTACCAAATATTGATTACCAAAATTAAAATTGAGATTAAAATTACCGAATATTGCCCACCATCTTGATGGTGTTGCGGATGATCACGTAGCTTTAGGCGATAATGCTCGTTCGCCACCTTCCCCTATTAACAAATCGTCTAACGCGGGTTAAAAAGTTTACACTTCAAAAATATAAAGTCATATTTATAACCATTATTAAATTTCTCGGCAAACTGATAATTTGTTACTAATAAATATAATTGATAAAGTATATAACAAACGCCACAATGTGATAATTAACACCAATTAATAAACAATTTCCCATGTTCAAATCGAGGCGGCAAGTCGGTCGGCGCCGCGGCGGCGCGAGCCTGATTACTGGCCGCGACCTCCCCCCGGCCCTGGCCGCAGCAGGGGTGGTTGTGAAGGCTGAGAGGCGCCCCTAACGACAGACAAAACCTTTGTAAGCCTAACGACACGTTTCAGGAAGACTGAACCACTTTCCAACGGTCGGTAAGTTAGTCGAAAAAGATAACAAATTTATTGATCTTAATTTATTGAAAAAGATAACAAATTTATTGATCTGTGTCAACAGCGTTCTTCACAACTTCACGTTGTCTTACAGATTGATGCAGGTATCTTCTGCAAGGATAAAAAGGCATAACTTGTTAGAATTATGATGCAATAAAAAGTGTTTAGAAATTGTTACCAAAAAAGTGTCGTTGACTTGCTCCATTTTTTGAACTGTAATAAACTAAATGTCTCGACCGATCGTTTAACAGAGATCCTCTCCCTAGACTACGAATCTGAGGTGTGAGTTCGTAACTTCAGTGCTTTCTTCATGGCTTAGTCAAAAAATAAAATGTTAATAAACTTACCGACAGTTAAGAAACAACTAAAAAATAAAAAAAAAACTTGACTTTTTTCTAAATATCGTACATGTATATTGTTATAGGTATGAAGGTATAACTTTATGAATAGTTTTCTTTGATCTCCTGTTATCCGTTTAAAATAAGAAACAACAAACCCAAACAAGAAATCTCATATAAACCGAACAAGCATTTTGTCTAAGCTAAAAATTGTGAGAATATTATTTGTGCTTTAAAAGTATGGTCTGATTCATTTCCGCCTACGTTCATACATTTCTAATGTACAATGGGCATACGTCACCAAGCAATTAATTGGACGCGTATGTGTGACGTCATACAACCGTTGAAATGTTGAGTTGTCGTCACTAGATGATAAGCCAAACAATTTCAGCTTATCCACGCACGCGGTTGAATGTGTGGGTTGCAGCTGGAATGTACGACCACTTCAGAAACTGGAAATTAATTAGGCATCCTACATTACACAAAAACTGGTAAAGATCTCTTTAGGCTTACATGATATTTTAACGATATAAAACCAAAAAGAAAGTTGAGTTGCAGATGCGTTACCTATATTTAATGGACTGGGATGGACAGGAAAAAGGATTTCCCTTTCCTATTCATCTACTCCCTGTTCAATCCTGCCCGTAGCACGAAAGGATAGGAAGGAGAAGATAACTGAAGTTGGGCCTGGGCGGCACCTCACTACGAATCGCAAAATACTTCTACTCCTGTCTCCCGTGAGATCGTTGTATTTCACCGGTCGAGCCGGCCCCTTCGTGCTACAGATGTTGTAGGCACTATCACTGTAAAACTTTGTGTATTAATAACTCGTGCAAGTTGAGAAACATTCAACAGGCTAAGGATATTACTAACAAAAGCAACGAAACTAAAAAACATGCGTAAAAAACAAACTGTGACCAAAATGAACAATTATATAAAAACTATGTCAAAATAATCCCAAATTTGCTAGATCAAAAAACTTTAAATAAATAATTATGTTAAAGACTGCAGAGTATAACAGACACTTTTAATTTATTTAAATCTAAGAACTACACACAAATTGAAAATATAAACTACAAACTAACTACGGTGAATTCTTTGTATAAAATTAGGGAATAGTATATTCTAATAAAATTGTGTAATGGAAGCTATCAAAGATCTGAAGTGCGTATTATCAAGAGATATGATTAAAGATGTTTCCACGGAAGAAGGAAGAGAAAATTAAGCAAAGTGGTCTCACTTTGTGACCCAATTCCTTTATTTCTTCCATCTCAATTTCACTTTTGATACGAAATTAGAGGTATTTGTTGTAAAATATGGTTTATGGCAACTCTATTAGTGCTGAATTTTCAACATCGTCGGTCGCTCGATAGTCAAGATCAGTGGCAATTGGCAAACTGACTGAGTCTAGGAGTGTTGTGGTAACATCGCAACTAAAGACTGTGACTAAAATAAACATAATAATTACATCAAAGTAAACACATTTAAAGCGATAATTCGTTTTCATTACATAACTTTGTCTATGCTATAAAAACGTATTAACACCTGTAGTGTATACAAATTTATATATCTGTATTTAATAACGTAGAGTTTGCAGAAAATTTTATAAAAATACATTAAAGTCACTTCACACAGGGACGTGCGCAATTCGCGACAAACATTGAACCAGTTGCGCAAACACGACCCGATAACAAAGGATTATACATAAATCTAGTGGTGAAAAGAAGTGAGCTATCTTACGAATTATGTATTCTTATGTTAAATAATAAACGTTAACATGATTAATAAATAGCTCCAGCAATAGGTAAATTAAGAAGCAAAAGAGGAAGAAACGAGTTTTAGATACGAATGTGGAGGGATAAGTCGGTAGGTAGGCCTAAGAAAAGGTGGATTGAATGGCGTGAAAGATATGATTAATAGGGGAGTGAAGACTGACTGTGTACTTAGAGATGTGAACGACGAAAACTTGTTGTACCGACCCCACACGCAGCGGGAAAAGCGCAGAGAATAATAAAAACATAAGAAATCTAATTTTCTGATTTTCAAGCAGTTGGAAAAGTCCAGCAAGTAACTGTTATCAAAAAACTTTAACCAGTAGAAGACATCTTCGTTATTGCGATGCAGTCTCGGACACGAAAAGACATGGTATTAAGGATTTATAAGCTAAGCTCCGGTACACTAGGTGAAAGTATCACATAATGTCATAGAAACGTCCTATCGTTAGTGGTATAAACATTATATGTCGGTTGATCAAGTTAATGTGTATTAGGTACATTTTCAATTTACAATAGGCTTTTATAAGAACGTTACTCAAAGAATTCAATCATAAACAACAATGGAGATAAACCGCAGAGAATCCCTTTCGCGTGTATTTATAGAGTAAGCGGCCAATCGGGAAAATAATCTATCAAACGGTGGATCAGCGGCGAAGGCGAAATAACATGTCTAGTGTCGAGAGCTCAGCGGGAAGGTAGATGAGATTGCGTAGGAGGGGGTGCGATTACCTCACTATATTACGTTGGACCGAAACTAACGATTGAGGTAATGATTATTTGTACATAAGAATTCATCATCGATACCCTAATATGTCGATACCGGTAACCCCGAAAGAGATTTAGAGCAAAGTTAAATACAGGATCCTAAACCGAACCTATCAGACTGCGCCAGAATTTTTTATGTTCGAAAGGGATAAGCTTTTTTCGTTTGCTTTTTACTAGTAAGTTGGTGGTAAGCGACCAGAGATAGCTAACGGCCACGACACTTTACCAGACCTTATGTCAGACAGAGGAGATAGATAAGAAGAATGGGTTTGGGCTTCCGAAACCTAATTCGGGAAGGAAACAATGACCTAGACTTCCCGCTAGTATTCCAGTATTGTAGCCGCCTCTGAACTCTACAATCTTAAATATTTTTTAAAAGCACAAAGATATATACACACGGATGCTCGCCATTTTCTACGATACATGCAACATTAGAAAAGACTGAACTTTTTGTACGATTGTAACATATGAGAGTCGGCATGTTCGCGCTTCATCAGCGGATTCGCGACATCGACCGATCGCTTTATAATAGCGTCCCACGTAACATCGCACAGCTTTAATATCTGTCAACGAAGAGGAAGCGTTGTATGAAATTATTTGTGCAGCCTCAGAGTTACGTCGTGCGTTCCCAACGTGTCACAGTGACATTCCAATGGCGCCCCGCTCTGATAGATCGTTTCAATGTACGAAATAAAAAACATTGAGTAATTTAAGTAAAACCATATCTCCTTTCTTCAAATAAAACTTATGACAAGACTAACGACAGCTAAAACGTAACAACATCGTATGAATTAGATATTTGTATAATTTATAAACCGGTATAATAAATGTTGTTATTTTTCGATAAACTTGATGACATTTCAAAATTAGTTTGAATTTGAATTATTCCAATGACGAATGTCCTGCCAGTATTTAATCAATTTTATTAATAATTTAGAAGAAAATCATACTTTTAAATGTGACGTGAACGCGTTCCAAATGAGACGTGCGCATACATTTTAATTCCTCGAAGATACCTTATTCGGCCATTTTGTAAATGCGCAACATCTTGTCAATGATAAAAAAACACCGCATGTCTTTCATGCCTTAATATTTGCAATCAAAAGACAAAGATATTTGTTTATTGTTATTGATTCAACTGACCAGTTTGGTCTGCTGGAATTAGATTTAAACTTCGAGACAGAATGGTCCATATCAACTGTTGCTACAATCAAACTGTACCAAGTTATTGTTAGAGAAGTTAACATATAAGTCATTTTAAAATTTCGCGATCTATTGAGGATCTTAAGTTAGCGGGAGCAGTGGTGGCCCGGTGGTTTAGGCGCTGACTTACGTACTACATTACAACCGAAGCGAACCGGGTTCGAACCCAGACAGGCGCTTTGCTTGTGTAATTTATTTCAGGAGCACTACTCCAAAAAAAGGAAGGAAAAAGGTGTGTCTTAGAATCACCAAATTCGAAAACATGTGACTTCCACCAAACCCTACCCTATCTCGGAGAGGAGGCCTTTGTGTCTCCAGTGGGGTAACACACTAAAAAAAAGCTGATTTATAATTATTATTTATCTGAATTTAAAATTGAATGTCGTTTGATTGTGGTACTCTTAGTATCAACTTTTAAGGACCATGTTAACGCAATGTCGCGAACAATAGTCGTCAGTATCTAGTGATTATTTAGATATTTGTTTAATAAAAATCTTACAAGCTCTAGCCAAGGGAAGTACTTCTTAGCTGTCATATAGCTTTTATTAAAAAATTCCTGCATATGCTTCCGCTCGAATGTATTATTCAAGATATATCAATTACTTTCACCGCTCGCCGCCATTTATCAGTAATCTACATTTATTAGACGTTTACATTGAATGATATTGTCTGTGTTGCTCCCTCGGTCTGCTGGACGTTTGCAATTTGTCTCTATCAATGATCGATGACTCGGAAGTAAAGTTTTAAAATCAATTCATTAAGCTTACACTGATAACTCCTTTATAGATAATTCAAAATAAGATGGACATAGATCAGCCTAAATCGCAGAAATGTGATTAGACGTAGTTAGTTTTTCTTGCTCTAGAAAAGAATTTTTTGGTTACATTCGAAAGTAAATTAATTTAAATTATTTGCAATTTATTTCCATATAAAGTGTATGTTATCATACACAAAATCTATATAATATGTTATGTATTTAAATAAATAACTGAATATCGAGCTTAGTATTTGCAACTAAAGAGAAATTACATTAAAAACCTAATAAAAATTCGAGAAACTGCGTCACGCGACAAAGAGATAAATCAAGGAATATTACAAGGCCTAAATTTGTTACTTTTGGTGAACCGTGACATATTTTTGTGTGAACGCCTACGGAAGTGTGTAACGCACGTATCTGACGCGCTCAGACGCCGCTGCTGGGCGGGCGGGCTAGGGCGGCGTGGGCGACGCGACGCCCGGACGCCATCCTAATATCACTTGACACCGTGTACTCGGTGAAAGGCTTACGATAATTATCCAATTTCGGTGTAAATGCTTCCATCACAGACGCAAGTCAGGCTACGGTTTTCATTCTACTTATGGCTGGAATTTATTAGTAAATAATAATTAATGTCTGGAAATTTATATGGGATTAGAATTTTTCTTTGGAAAGAACCGGAACTTTTTAACGTGTACATGTTGGAGGCTTAAAGTTGACGACTAATTGAGGCTTAATTTTTTTTTGTGGTTGACTCGTCACTGTTAGCCTAGACGAGGCTTTTGCAGATTCACCGGGTTTGAGGAGGCAGAGCGCAGAGGGCGCTTAGCCTATTGAGGCTTATCAGAAGAAACCCAGCAGATAATTCTGTAAGATCAGCATAATTCCCCGTTGAAGACGCTCATTCATGTAAAAACGATTGTGATGCTAACTGTACTACAGTTAAAATGTTTACAAGTGATTTACTTTCGTGAATATAGAAATTTAAAGCTCAAGAAAGTAATTCGCAATCCCAAATAAAAGTACCCGCCGAGTCCATTGTAATATCACAAAACGAAACAAATTTTAAACGGATTACTTGGCGGTTTAATTTTAAACTTCGCGGAATACCACCGCACACCCAGTAAAAGGTTCGGACGTCAAGTAGTTTAAAATTTAAAATTAAATCTCGTTTCTGAACGACTAAAAAGTTTTTATTCGGGAAAGAATGTCGGGGTATGCGTTCTTGTCGCCACGTTTAATTTATTTTGTAACAATTGACAATGAAAAAGGAAACTTCTAAGTAATTACATAAGCGACTTTGTAGAGTGTAGAGTGTATAGTGGGAAGAAGACCTAATCTTCTTTATCTGTATATAAAAGAAGAAACTGACTGACTGATATAGCGAGGCATTCGGATATTACTTAAGCGAGCACTAAGAAAGGATTTTTCTAATTTCATCCCCTAAAAGTCTAAAGTAGGGGATGAAAGTTTGAATGGATAAGGATATAAGTAGATCTTAGTCGTATCATGTTAAATAGAGTTCAGCTTATGCTGGTGAGTCGTCGGTTAAATTAAAATGGGATGGTTAAACGGCTGGTCAAACCGCGGGGCTCAGTTTGTAGTAAATAAATACGTAAAAAAGCAATTTCATAAAATTAAAACAGACAAAAGAGATCAAGACATTTAGAATAAGAAAGATTTATCTTTCATCTTTTTTATTTAAAGTTCTAATGTTTTTGTAAAAAATAACTTTTAATTCTAAGTCGAGTCAAAGTAAAACTCGGGTCATATATGTCTTAGTACTTAATTGAGACTTCGCACAGTCCCAGGTCTAGTATCAAGAACAGCTGCGCACACATTTGCGCAAACTTTGTTGGCAAACATCAATGTTTTGTAAACGCTTTTGTATTGAATCAATTACAATTTAAATTGCATTTTAGTAGAAAACAATGTTTGGAAAACAATACTAATTGTAAACAAAATTAATATGAATTATTTGCAAGAATATTGAGTTGCTTCAACACGACGATTAAACAGATGGAATAAGCATAAACAATACACAGTTAGTCTACTCAGTCACCCCTTCACGGACAACTACGTACATCGCCACTACAGAATGCATACTGATAAAATACACTAGTTATGCGCTACGGCTTCGCTCGGGTAAAACTTTTTATGTTGATCCGATCGGAATCGGAATCATCGGAAAAATCGGAAGACTTCCTGAAAATTTCGTCGGAATCAATTCAACCGTTTTCGAGTGTCTGCCGAACATATATACACACATCGCCTTTTATGTATATAAAAGATATATTATATTTATATTGCTTTGTTACAAAAAATGTCACGTACATTTACTCGCACAAAATGACATAAACAAGCGCCGTATCCGATCAAATTTATACCGAATTAATAAAGCTTTTGATTACATTTCAAGTAGATGGATGAGGCAGAAAGGATTGTGTAAGTTGGATTTTCATAAAAGCTCAGCCCTGCTATACAAATACTGAAGGTTTACATACACAAAGGTTTAGAATAAATACTTAAAAGGAAATGCGGTTGAAGTCATTCACACAATAAGTTAGTTACGCGTAGCGCTAACCGCGACCGCTATCTGTTACCGACAACCGCGAAATAAATCAAGTGTTGGGGTCGAATTTTTCAAAAGTCGCGTCGCTACTGCGCAATCGGCGGTCAGGTCCCACTGAAACATGATGCGGCGTTGACAGTAACTTAATAACTTAACAGTAACTTGATATATGCGAAATTTCAATACAAGATAAACGCTCGGCTCGCTTACACCGGCCGCAAGTGCTCGCTAGATGGCGCAACATTCACTTGCCTCCATGTTTCTGCATTGCAAATTGTTGAGTAAATAGTTATTTTATATTAAATTACAATATAAACTGGTTGGGGCCATAATAGCTTAGCGGTCTTTTACATTGTGCCTACAACTAACGCTAAGTTAGACCGTATTGACTAAAATAAAAATCTTCATTAACATTTTAGATGGATCCCGCTCTGAATAGCTAAAGTAGGCAACGGGAGGCAACTTTTAACATGTGACATGCTCTCAGGTGCGTCTTCTCTGACTTGAATTGTCTGACAGTAGCTGCTTTGTTGATTATACGTCTCTAGGATAGAGTTTGGTGGCCTCCAACGGGCCAAACAATTATGAAACTTAGGTCCGAAACTTGTCGGAAACAAAATAAGACGCGAACGTGAGTAAAGCCGTTTGTTATAATAAGTTAATTATTTCAAACTAGCTGTTAGATTCCATTTTTTAAAGTTTAACATAATTATTAATAGTAATAAATATAGGCTATGTTATTCAGGGAGAATGTAGCATTCTAACGGTGAAAGAATTTTTGAAATTGGTTCTATAGTTTTTGAGTTAAGTTACAAACATACAAAAATACAATTCTTTTTTTATAATATTCAGCGTAGATAGAGGTTTAATGAACCACTGAAATTTTATTCATTATTCAAATAGTTTAATTCAAAGCAAAATTCATATTTAATCAGTAATTATCATTCAAATATGAGCTTAAAGAAATGTAAACAACATATTAAGATTTTATTATTATAACATATTGTTATATACATACATAATTTAATTAAACGTTAGTATATACACTATAGTTTGTGACTTATATAATTTTATTCTGGAGTTTGGAATTACCTTATACGAAATCCTCGACCTATATAAGTATATAACGTTGTACATAGACGAGAAAGTGTTTTCCTTTCCTTCTATTTATAACATAACCATTCCGTAGTAAGTGTTTATAGATAAATAGATGTTTCTAATGTATCAACATTCATAATGACGACTCACTTAGCGTTACCATGTCGGCTGCGATTTGCGCGTACGAGCTATTTAGCTAAGAGCCTTCGAACAGTTCGGCCGCACCATTAGCCCTTTTATTACCTCACTAGGAACAGTAGCATTCCACATACTTAGTATTATGCGTCTAATCAAACCCATAACAAGATATAAATGAGGACAGGACAATGGCAGGTTGATTAGGAAGTGTTAATGCACTACTGAAGCTACACGTACATACACATAGGCTTTGGTATATAATAAATGGTCAACATATGAACCTGATATAGAAGTAACGATGGGCAAGACCCATCGCTCCAACAATGTCCGATTGGTCACGAGGTCCTAGAAGCGCAGCCACTTAAAAGAAGATTTATTTCCTTCAATCTTCTTATAGTTTCTTCTTTATATATAAAAGAAGAAACTGACTGACTGTTATATCAACGCACTGCTTGAACTATTGGGCCCAGAGACTAGAAATTTTGCACAGAGATTTCTGTTATTAGGCGAGCTCTAAAAAGGATTTTTATAAATTCATTCCCTAGGTCTAAAGTAGAGGATGAAAGTTTGTATTGAGAAATATTTGTCTTTCAGGAGAATTACTTGAAAATTGATATAAAAACTTTTCAGTACAAATAATTAAATGCCTATTTCGGGAGCCTTGAATATCAATCCTCTATAAGTCTTAAGTGGACTCATCACATGTTACGCATGTTTTTTCTGGCTAGAGATATTTATCTACGTATGGGAAGCCGGGGTGGGTCGCTAGTATAAGACAAAAGATTTCAATTTCATTAACATTTAGTTTGTAATATTCTTGAGATAACTTTGTAAGCTTATATAGGCTTATTTATTTAATAATTCAGTAGACAATTTCTTAGGTTATACCGAAAATCAATTTATATTAATTTGTTTAGATAGATTAGTTTATCGCGTGCCCTGTCAATATGATTGTGCTGTCGAAACTTGTTCAGGTAACAGGTTTACTAAGAAATTACCAGACAGTTAGTATAAGTTAAATTATTACATCTTACTTACTGATCACGCATTTAGAACATTAAATATCTATACATATAAAAGAATAAACTGTCCGACTGATGTATCAACGCACAAAATACTGGACCTAGAGACTTTAAATTTACACAAAGATTTCTGTTACGGAGGGAACCATTAATAAGGGATTTTTCTAAATCCGTTCCCTAACGGTCTAACGTGGATAAAAGTTTGTATGGAAAAATAATTTGAAACCAATGTAAGTAGACCTCAAATCTATATGATATTATAAAGGGTTCAGTTTAGACTGAATCTTGGGGATCAGCTTGTCTCTTAAATACGTAGAAAGAGTGGTTTCAATGAAAAACTATTGAAAACATAGATTGTTATTTAATATAAAGTGTAACTCTTAACAGGGTCTTAGAAGACAGATGTTGAGCGCGTTAGTTTTACAACGAATTCTAAAACATCTCTATCGCAAAGTACAAAAGTCTACAGATTTTCCTTAGTAACATAGACGAGTTAAGATAATTATAGATAAAAAAGCTATAACTTAAATAGTATAAATAAAGATGTATGCATAGATATATGGACTAGCAAAAGTGAGTCACGTGTGCCAGGGCCGTGCCAAATGGAAATCTGTAATCTCATCCCATCTTTCTAGGTTATGGTGATGTTTTTTTATTTCGTTTACAGCATTATAACTGGTGCTATGATAACACAAAGATCTTGACCCGACTTTGGACGATTTGGGCCGTAAAGTGCGACGTGAGGTGACATTGTAGCGATGTCGCCAGCGGGATCGACCGCACAATGCGCGCACCTGCACGCTGCGTGCGCGCAGACAATGAACGTTGCGTGCGCCGGCGCCGCGGCGCGCTACTTGCTGTCTGTCACGCACCACGCATCTAGTACTACTATCGAACCAAAGAGAATAACGACGGCCCACTATACTGTGACTAGGAAAGTGTAAGAAAAACTTAAATATAAAATAGAGTGAAAATGAACGAAGAAAACTCTAAAACACGACTTGATTTTTATTTCTTCGTCATTGTTCCTGTGGATTTGTTACTTCATCAGAAGTGGTGTACCTAGGGGTCCCGAGTATGCCGTCTTGACCAATTTATATTTTAAGTGCACATTTTTAGAAAGAACGCTTTTAAAAAGTCTCTAGGTACCGTTTAAGGTTGCAAGCAACGATTTTGTAAGTGAGAATGTGTTCTACAGCCGTTAAATTGGTTAATACGAGAAATGTAAATACAGCGCCCAGCCGCCAGCCCAGCTTGCGACACAAGGAACGGTAGCCCTTCACAATTGACCGAGAGTTGGCGCGCAGATCGCCCGGGCGTAATGTTGTTAACTTAAAGCCGTGTAAAGATTATTTGCAACACAACGTGCAATGCAACTTTTAAGCACCAAATTTGTGCGGAACATTTGTCTCAAGTCTTAAGAAAATAAAAACAAAAAAATGTATTTATAATATAAAGATCTCGAAGGGAACATCCATTCCGTTCATTTACAATTAAATGAGAACATTACTATTGTGCAATGACTAAAAAGTAGGTTGTCAGAACAGCTGCCTTCAAGGACTACGATCGTAGTGATAATTAGAAAGCACTAAGAAGTCCCTCTGTGGAGATAATTGAAAAATTTACATTTTATATTATGTAATCTTGTTCGAGAAAATAAACTTTTCGAGGCACATATAGTTTTACAGCTGTATATGATTGTCTCCTTTAATATTCATGGTATGTTCGTGGAATTTGGTGAATAAACTTCTTCCCCTTTCGTTTATCTACGGAGTAGTCCATAATAATTCTACTTGAAGTCTGTTAACCCATCTGAGATTTGTAGTTGACGCTATTTATAGTTTTCTATGGAAAAAGGTGGCAAACGAGCAAGCGATTCCCTTGATATCCAATGACCTCCACCCATAGACATCTGCAGAATAATGAGTTGCAGATATGTAGCCTAGTTTTAATGGATAGAGAAAACAGAAAAAAAAGATACTTATTTAACCATCCCCTCCCCAGTTAAATCATCTTCCCCTTCACATTTCCTTCATTCTTCATTTCATTAATAGAAAAGAACTAGGCCTCCGCAGAATAATTGTACCTGATATTAAGCGATAATCGCTAAGCCCGTGACACGTGAGTTGCACAATTATGACCAAAGTTGTACACCACAAGATCTGGGGGACGGAGTTAAAGTACGGTCATGTATAAAGAAAAATATAGCTTATTGTGAAGTAATAAAGTTGATTCTGTTTGTATTTCTTGTGTCATTGTAAATTCCCAACCGATGCAATAGTAATGCAATTTTACGGAGAACTGTGCTCGTTGGTGCGTCGTTGGACAATATTTGATACCCATTGTACGGTGAGCGAGGCCGCGCCATTTCACTATCGACTGGCAAACTAATGGTATCCAGGATGACATGCAGTTAAATAAGCAACGTAAATCACAAATGCAATTTGTGTTATTGCTTTTTTGAAATATGGATAGACTGACAGTTCCTTTGGATCCATCACATTCTTTCTACGTGGGCAAGCATCGAAATAGATTTCTCATATTTAAATAAATAAAAATAAATATGCGCTCACGCCCGTAACCCAGATGGGTAGGCAGAGATCATGGATTTCCATTTGGCGCGATCCTGGCATACCTCTCTCGTTTCTACATTCAAACATCTACGCAAACATGCTCGTCGGTTATGGGTGCTCCTTATATCGCCCTTTTTTTCTCATATTTCTAGTCACAAAATAATATTGTAGGTTATCTTTATTACCAATACAGTTTTATATCGAACCTAACATACTTCTTAATGAGTACATCACTAAACTACTAGTTTTGTTACTAAAATATGTACATTGTATACTGCTAGACGTTACCTCGACACATTCTAAGGCTTACCTCCACTAATTTAAATACTAGAAAATTTCATCCGATCGTCTTGCGCAATAAGCGAGCATGTTACTCGTCCGGCGCCTAAGTCTTGTTTATTACGATGTTTAACCTCAGACAATGCGCGGCGAATTGTTAGCTTTACACTATCACAAAGTCATTAGGAATTGAAATGATCGATGGCTGACATCATGACCTCAAAGGCAAAGGTATTGGGTCGCCACGTTGATTCGCATTCACAAAACTCCGTAGCTAATGTAAATTGCTTGTATATTCTACTAATATTGGACTTTTAGACCTCACGTGACGGAATCGACACGTCCGACGATCAATGGTTTTGAAAGATAAACTTTTAATCAAACATACTCTTTGTTTTACATTCAATTGAGTCCAAAATAGATATTTTAGTTATTTTCTTATTTATCTTTCGTTTGTGCGTAGATTTAAATAGTGCAAAAATTTGTTTTACAACAACAAGCAAGGAAATCTGGCGTCAATCGATTTCCTTACAATATACCAAGTCTCTTAAGCCCGATATATTAAGTAATAATACACGGTTCCATCCAACATTTATCTTACTGCATGCAACAACGACATTCAACTGATTTCTTTTGTCATAAAACTGTTTGACCACATACAAGTGTAAGAGTACTATAATTTAGTTCGCATGATATTTAAACAACTGTTCTCCGTTTTTTAATATAGTATGACATAAACACATTTACGTAATACATTGATAACTTCAACAGAGTCAAAAAACGCGTTAAATATTTATGTATAAAACATAACTCATTTTTCATGGCTGACTTCTTTATAGCTGATATTAAATAACAGTATATTTCATGGTCGAGACTCATCGATATGACTTTGAATATAACAATAGAAATCCTCCAAAATATTTGATTGAGTGTGTGTTTTATAAGTTCAATGTAACTGGTTTAGTTTCACAATGGAAAAGAAAAATGCACAACAATTAATTGTGTCTTAAATATGTCTTTGTGACTTCACATTCTGTCTCTCGTACAAATAGTAACTCAAAACTTTCTTGCGCGCGTCTACGCGTAGATATATAGCAATAGAAGAAGCGGGAGGTGAACCGCGAAGCCAGTGGAATTCCCATTCTGCCTACCCGTCTCTGTTACAAGCTTGTGTTCATTCAGCTTCACCCGGGTAGCGCTTGTGTTGATCCGATCGCTACCAAACGGAACAATCCGAACATTTCAGCAGTAAACATACATACACACATCGCCTTTTATATATTTAAATATATAGATAAGTCTAGTAACATAGTAAATGAAACATTCCGCGCTACATGAGTCAATAACGACTGCACTCCGGGAGAGTCGGTGTCGGCTCAACAATCAGATGCACCGCCAAGGCTGCCGCGAGCCCCCCACGGAATGCGGACAGATCGCGCCTTTCGCAACGCCTTGCGCAAACTCTCGAACAACCTAGCTCGCTGCACACCCGTCTAGTCACTTATTACAGTGTGATACACTGCCGATCACAAATCTCTCTATATACACTTGTAAAGAAAATTATAGAAAAAGTTGTTTTTCAAAAATAATTTGGAATTTACGAATTTAACATAAAAATTCTTTGTTTACAAAAATTCCATCTTGCTGTGAAACAAGGTATATATAGGTTTTCTACTCCAAGTTACTTACGTCAGTATTATTGTCATGTGTCCTTAATAGATGTTTAAGAAGTCTCTCCACGTTTCTTTATCAACTCCCACCTTCCTAAAAAGAAGCTGACATCGCATACGTATCTCTTGAGATTGTGGCGAACTTTGATGTTTAGCGGTTGCCACTTATCAGGCCGCTAGCTAGTTTCTATTCTTCAGGTGGGCTACGTTTCCGCAACTCCACGACTAGCGCGTATTTTTCTTCTACCATAAAAATAGCTGACGATGTCAAGCCAAAATTTTAGAAAAACCGAAGTTTATGACGAAAATCAGATCCTTAAACAATCAACTGCAAATAATTACACTCGGTTGTGTATTAATATCGTTTACTCAAGTCATCGTAATAATTAGTCACCGAGTCAGGGTCATAAGTCGTCAGTTCTACGAATCACAATCATCTTGATCCTCCAGCATAATATATAAAACACACGCGAGATGCAATATAATAATATTGCCTTGCGTCATTGTCGCTTCGTGAGATAACCGCTTGAGACTTGTCAGAAACGATTTTCTATGAACAAACACCTATAATGGTACCTTTAATTATTTAATAGAATATACAAGTTACGTTGTAAGTTAACACACACGACATTTTAATTATAGACCTTCTAACACTATTTCATCTGGTAATCTATGCTATTTATCAGATAACATCAAAAGATTTGATTGAGACAAAAGTCAATTCAATACAAGATATATCTCAACGAGAGACTAGCTCATATCCTCTCGATGTAGCCAGGTACCAACCTTTATTACTGATTATGATCATGGTAATCATGATATACGATCCGATTCGTCCCTTGGTTTCAAAAGAAAACAAAAACTCTAAAACATTTCAAACGTCAAAAGATACAACCGAACCACGCGGTTCGCATGTTTAGAATGACTTAATACGACGACATCGGGAGGTGCAACATGTCGCGTTAAATGTTAACTATTTAATAGCTTTATAAGAGCCGATAGATTAGCATATTAGGTTACGAATATGTAGGATAAGCATTGGATTGCCGACAAATGTCAGTAGCACATAACCGCGGCGACGCCGGTCGCTGCGTGCGAATTACTAATTGACCGGTATATTGAACTGTGCGCCCTTTCTTAACATCAATGCAAACACCTTGAGGGTTATTAAAAGATGTGACGTCATTGAGGTCGATGCACGGACGCAAGTTTTAATGGCACAATAGAATAAATCAGTACAAATAGTTTAAGATGCAGGTGAATTGAACATATCGGTCACATATCATTAACCAGAGGGAAAGTACCCTGAACGTATCATCATGATTTCATACTTTAATAGGTTTCCTATACTAATAAGGTTTTTTTTACAATGCAATGTTAGAGACAAACAAAAGTCTTTTGCATCAAAAGACTTTTGTTTGTCTCTAAGAGAGAAAAAGCGATAAAAATACCATTGGTGTCATAATGTTTTCGAATTTGTCAACTGTCCTTTAGTGGGAACCTCTAAAATAAGGGTCTGTTAGCCATAAAGTGTGGTATGTCACCCATGCGCTAAGGCGACGTGGGAGCTAGTATTCTTTAATAATTTAAAATCCTAAGATAGTAGATATGATAAGAGGGCAAAACACATTGTCATTACGGCTATACATTTTCATATTCTATACAATTCAGACTTTATAGATAATTTACTTTTGAGAGGATATAGCGCTTCTAGATCTTAGCGCTTCTAAATTAGAACATGTAATACGTAAGTAATTGGGGTTCGATGGTGTTCGTGCGTGCTGCGAACTTCAACGAGACGCGCCGAGTGTTACGGGAGTTGACTGTCATAGATAAAAGCACTTTATTTCGAAATTACTAGTCACTCTCTTAGACAAAGAACTCATAGAGCGCTTTCGAAATTACTAGTCACTCTCTGAGACAAATAACTCACAGAGCGCTTTCGAAATTACTAGTCACTCTCTTAGACAAAGAATTCACAGAGCGCTTTTCACCCGCGCCCGCGGCTTCTGTAGAATGCATATAAAAAAAAACGCTTTTTACGCCCGCAACGTGTGCGATTGTTTGCTGGGTAACTCTGCACCAGGAGGAACTAGTGGAATCGCAAGGGTCGCGGTCTCACTAATCGCAGAGAACTCAGGTGTTGTGAGTTACACATAAAACTGCGAGCGCGCAACCGCGGCGGGCGCGGGTGAAAATCGCTTTGTGAGTTCTTAGCTTTAAACTTAAAAATCACACACATCTCTATAATTTGATGACACATTGCAACACTAAAGATGTAACTCATGTAATATTAAAATGACCGACCGTTCTCTGGATCACCGCCGGAATAACATACCTAAAACAAAACAAAAACAAGTATTAATTGCTGGTAAGTCAAGTCGACATTGTTCATAGCAAATGCATTAAATACGCCTAAAAGCTTTGCATATTTCTCGTAGTATATTTGATTAAAGAGTGACTGAATGTTCTGCAAATTACACAACCAATTGCAATTATAAAATATTTATCAAAACGTTTGATTAGACCAGACAAAATATTCTTTTATACTAATAAATAAATATTTAATACCAACGGTGGTGACGGGTTCGTTTTCTTGACGATATATGCCTTATATAAACTGTCAGTTAAAATATTTTACCACAGATAACAAAATAATCATCGCCATTTATTATTTTAAATCCGATGAGCTTTTATTAAATTCCTTCGTTATTTTTCTTGTCATTTTTATTGATTAAATAAATTATAGCGTTCAAAATTTATTGCTGCCTGTTTTCAACAACTTCCTAAAGATACAAAAAAATCGATCAAGTGCGAGTCGGACACGCGCACGAAGGGTTCCGATTACCGATACCATTATCTAAAAAATCAAGTTTGTTGTATGGGAACCCCCTCAAATATTTAGTTTATTTGTTGTTATAGCGGCAACATAAATACATCATCTGTGACAATTTCTACTGCCTAACTATCAATATAGCCTGGTGACGGACGGACGTGGAGTCTAAGTAATAGGGTCCCGTTTTAGCCTTTGGATACGGAACCCTAAAAATTACAATATACTTGTGACATGAAATCTTGCAACGAAATGTAAAAATAAATTCGATGACGTCATTATGATAACTAAAAAGAATTAGTCATCAGGAATGGTCAGAGAACCTTATCCTCGCTTACAACTTGGGTTGACTTTAAGTACATTGTAAATAATGATTTTGGTTAAAAATCTGTCCCCGAAGATTACAATACCGCTGCTCCGTCCTAAGTGGATTCAAATGATAAATATTGTTTAGCGCCGACTGATTTAACGTGAAAGATTTAGAGGTTTAAAATTTAAATGTGATAATTATTATTTAGTACGAGCCCGATGACTGGAATTTTACTTGGAACCAGGCAGTCGACCCTTCCAAATCCTTGTGATAAACATTGTGTTTTTGTATTTAAGATTTAATTTCTAAAACAAGTGCCAATCACATCGTGTAAAATATTAACCTGCGAAGTGGAATGGTGGCTTAAATGATTTTATTTTACAATCAATATCTATTATTTATGCAAACCTATGTATATTCAAAGTTGACTAATTAGTAATTACTAACTAATTGCTTGAACTGATTGAATTAGTCTACAACTAGACTTAAGAATACAACTAAAGTATAATAATAATTTACAGATTTACGAAACAATTTCAGTGGCAACCCTACTAAGAAACTTATTCTTCGAAACGTTGAATGATTTGGTCCCTTAAATGAAATTAGAATCCATCGTAAAAGGAAATAAAGTATTTTTAGCGACCAACATTTTTGCAGAGAAATATAAATATTGTATTATCAAATTTATTTGTCAGGGGTGTCGTTAAAATAAACGAGTAAATAGCCAACGCACGGTTCGTTAGAGGCCGACAGGGTTCCGCGAAATGCGCGACGTTTATGGTATAAACGAATAAGCAATTTGAAAAAATTGATTTTATTTAAGATTATCACAAGATACCAAATATACATATACAAAAAAGAAACTGACTGTCTGTTATATCAACAGAGCTCATACTGGGCTTAGAGAATAGGAATTTCCACAGATTTCTGTTATTATAAGCGAACACTAAGAAGGGATTTTTTAAATTCATCTCCTGAAGTAGGAGGTGAAAGTTTAGAAGTAATAACGTTCGTACTCAGATCTATGTAAAAATATGATTAGGCTGGACAATTGTCGAATAAATTAAATCGCACGGCGGGTGAAACCGCGGGGCTGAACATGTTATATATAAAAACATAACATTTTTATCGGAAGAGATACAGGGCTTTTAAAAAGAATTATCAATGAACATAACAACATTTAGTACTCCTAAATTGTGTCAACATTTCAACCTGTATGCCCCTCAACACCTATCGATGTTTTAATAGCTAACTTATATGCAAATTTAACTAATCGGCTCGTTAATCGACAAAACAACCCAAAAAGTATATACGAATCGGTACTTACATCACCGAAACCTACTTACCAACAGTATGCAAATATTTAGACGGAAAAACAATGTCAGACATGTAACTTGACACGTTTTAGATAAAAAAGCGACGGGAGACAATTAAATGCAAATCTACGACCTTGCAAATTGAACGACACACTATTATCGCTATCGGGCGTAGCGAATCTTTAGAAAGTAGGCGAACGAACGTTCAAGAATCGACTTCAAACACCAGGAAATAGAGTGTACTTTGCATTGATTGGTTATATCACGCATCTGTCAGCGGCCGCCTATTACACAGTTGTGCAGCGCGCGTTCGCGGGATCGCTAGGGCGGAAAAACTAACGAGCGATTTATCTTTTATGTGCCGATGGGCGTCACGCTTCGGCTCACAATATAACAGGTTCTAATCGCGGTAAGCACAACAATATATTCCACGCTTTAACAACTTTTCAAGAATATTAGTTATCCTGGGTAATTATGAAGTACACAGATTAACACTCGGAATAAAAAAAAAACTTTTAAATAAAAAACAAAACCGACTTCAAAAAAACTATATTCAAAAACAAGAAATGCACTGAAAAGAATAAAATAATTTTACGCAATTAAACATAAGAATCAATTCTTAATCATATTTATTTTTAGAGTCGGTATCAGCTGTGTTTGGTAGCGATCGGATCAACATATTTAGTGGTACCCAGGCGAAGCCGGGGCGGGTCACTAGTATACTATAAAGTTCATTTTCATTTCATTTGTAAAATGTTTCTTAAGGCATCCTCGTATATTAGTATTTTCTTAGCTGACGCTGACACCGTCTCCAGACCCTCTTTCTAGGTCAGTCAGAAGAGTGGTTGGCGATCTCTTATTAAATCTAAAAAACAATATCGCATTTCAACCAACGTTTACTAATACCTCCTCCTCTGAAACGGCTGGACGGTTTTAATATCACTTTATGTCTTTCTTTGAGTGGATCGGGAATAATTTAGGTTCACAATTCCACCCGGTAGATGGCACTGTCCTTGGGTAGTACACAATAAGTAAAGTTGACCGCAGACAGTAAACAAACAGTGCAGCGCGGCGCAGTTTGATGTTACGTGTGAAGTGATTACTGGGAAGCCTCGCCGATGCTACACTTACAAGATCGCACAACACATAATAAATGATACTGCGTAGCTTGTAACACGCCCAAATAATATCTTACTCTTACAAAGTAAATAACTAAAGTGAAGTTATAATTTCACTATGGCTGGAAGGGTTGAATAATACACTTCAACATTACATTTACATCTCAGTGTTATCGTGTGTTGAGTTTAGTAAAATAAACCTAATGTAAAAAGTAGGTATAAATCACACTGTGCTATTACAGATCCTACATATGTTAGAAATGCGAAAAAAACTGTATGTGAGGATTTGAACGAAGCATTTATAAATTGAAATTTATTCATTCGACCTCAGGAAAAACATTTCATCAAATGTTTTAAAACAAATTGTTTTTATTAGATTTATAGTGACGCTGTTCAAGAGTGACATCTAAAATTATCTTACGAGAATATTGTCTTGGTGTACGTCTTTACGTACAGGAAGGACAGAAGTTCATTATAAATGCAGATCAGGTTCACTCATGTGCGATACCCGCGCGCTTTCATCCCATGTATTGATCCCACGGCCCCGTAGTATCGCTTAGAGTGTCGAGCTTCCGCATTTGTGTACGCTTTCCCGACAGAGCCCATTCATGAAATACATATATATAGGTATATAAGTGCCTAATGAGTAAATTAGGTAAGGTTACCTTTCGCAACATGATGACTAACAGGAAATGCAAAAAATAGAGTCTGGAATGCAAGGGAATTGAAATAAAAAATGTTTATTCCTAAATGTATCCCTTAAAGACCTAAGTAGGGGATGAAAGTTTGTACGGAGAAACAATAAAAACCCAATGTAAGTTGACCTCAGATCTATATGATAAATCATATTAAATAGGGTTCAGCTTAGGCTGGATAATCTTCGGTTAAAGTTTATTGACATAAACAACTATAAAAACTGTAAAATACCTCTTGATTAATAATTTATCTATGTAATTCTTGTTATGAAGGTATTTGCCTTGCTTTAGTCGTTAATAACGTATACTTGTAATATTTTAAGCTATATCCATTTTTGTTTTATTTTCTAGCTCTTTCATAATGTAACATTATAGTGTGTTATAAAGTGATTATTAAAATAAGGTTAAATTTAAACTATATACTTCTTTTTCTAAATCTTCTTTTACTTTATATTATATACTAGTTTTCATATAACGATTTAAACATTGACCGTATATGCATCTTTAATATTTCTTTAAATGAATCCCGCTTGGTGTAGACAGAGCCGCTCTACACAAGGCGCGCTAACCTATCACGTGGCGCAGATTGTCTGCCGTGACTCGAATACATTCCTAATTCCAACGACTGGAATTTCTATATGTTACACTACATAATAGTAGTTTCATCAATCTCATGAGTTAATTGCTTTTATTCAGAGCAATAATAACATATTGTTTTATATATATAACCATAACTGATTTCTATTGATGTCCATCATCATATTATCGAAAGAGTAAAGATGTTATGTACTCACGCATTTCACATTCGCATGTATAATATTAGTTAGGATTTTTTTATGAAAGTAGGTGGAAATAGAGTTATTTTTTGCGCTCTCTTATGTCACGAAAAGAAAAGGGTCACGCTTTTTGTTGGATTTATTTCGATCCTCCATTTCCATTCATCGAGAGTGGTGGCTGCGGTCTGGAGGCGTCGACATATAGCGTCAGACTGAAAGCCTGACGTGAATATGCAGGTGTCATCGGCAAATAGGGCAAGCTCGTACGCGTACGCGCGGTATGTCATTAGTGTAGAGAGTAAAAAGGACTGGACCTAACACCGACCCTTGAGGCACCCCGGCTCGAACGGGGTGTGCTTGAGAGCACACTCCCTCGACGCGGTAGCGCAACGTTCGATTACCAAGGAAGTCTCGTATTATGCATACGAGACGATCGGGCACTCCGTACTAATACAGCTTGTATATAAGCCCGTTGTGCCAGACTTTATCGAACGCCTTCACCACGTCAAGGAAGAGTGCCCTACCTGGTGTTAATTTAGCGCTATCCATATATATACATCCGCAACAAACAGATGTGTTGCAGATGCCTTGCTTACCTTTAATGGACGGAGGAGGGCGTAGACAGGATAAAGAATATTTTCTTTCCCCGTTAACCCACTCCTCCAATCCTCTTCCCGTTCCCATCCTATTCTTATGAGGAAAGGGCGGGAAGGGGAAGAGGACTGAAATTAGGCCACCGGCACCTCACTCATCAGACGAAACGCAAAGTACTTCTCCTTGAAGCCTGTTTTTTGTGAGGTCGTGGTATTTCACCGGTTCATTCATTCGTTCATTCGTGCAAAAGCTGTTGTTATTGCGGGCTCTACCACTTCCTGCCTTTTTTCTACTTTTTTCATGTGGTCTTGGCACAGTACGACCGTAGTGCGTACTGTAATAGGTTTTGGCTATAGTTTTTCAACGACCGTCCACCTACCTTCCTCGGGCATATATTTGAAATATTTGTAGATTGTCGAAATTAATTTACTAATTTAATTTCGACAATAGTCGAATGTCGGGTCCGAACCCACGACCTATGTGCATGTTTCGTAGTTCATATTGTTAACCATTGGGCTATTGGCTATTAGGATATGATCAGATTGAGATACGTAAGCAGACCTTAAATGCTAATATTATAGAAACGCGATCCAAAGCACGGTTACATCTTGATGAGTTGAGACATGGCCGTGTTGCGAGCGATTATATCATTCTATTACGACACCCACGGAATGCACACACTGACCCGCTGAGCTGAACCTTATTAGACATCGTATACGCTGTGTTCGAAGAGCTACGGCTCTGCTTCGGTGTGAGAGGAGGACGCTGTATACTTTATGCGTTAAGATTGCCTAATACTATGTTTTTATGCGAGCCCGAGAGCATTCTGTAGTAAGTTAACTAGCATATAACTGTAATATAGATCTATTTAAACTCGATGTAGATACTTATGTACTCATAGAAATAAAAATTATATTTTTTCTTTTTTTGGACACTGGCACAAATAAGATTTCTCCTTACTTTAGTTTCCTAGGAGAGATCTTAATTCAACGAAACACCATTTTTTCTTTAAATTATGAATGTTCATACTTCCTAGATAGGTCTACAGATCAGATACCATTCCATTGATAAAATCATCGCGAGCGGTAGCGGACTAAAGTGAATC
>JWHW01013517.1:378756-390955 GCA_000931545.1 Papilio glaucus
TCATCAGACGAAACGCAAAGTACTTCTACTTGACGCCTGTTTTCTGTGAGGTCGTGGTAATTCACCGGTCGAGCCGGCCCATTCGTGCAAAAGCTGTTGTTATTGCGGGCTCTACCGCTTCCTGCCTATTTTCTACTTTTTTCATGTGCTCTTGGCACAGTACGACCGTAGAGCGTACTGTAATAGGTTTTGGCTATAGTTTTTCAACGATCGTCTACCTACCTTCCTCAGGCATGTATTTGAAATATTTGTAGATTATCGAAATTAATTTACTAATTTAATTTCGACAATAGTCGAATGTCGGATTCGAACCCACGACCTATGTGCATGTTTCGTAGTTCATATTGTTAACCATTGGGCTATTGGCTATTAGGATATGATCAGATTGAGATACGTAAGCAGACCTTAAATGCTAATATTATAGAAACTCGATCCAAAGCACGGTTACATCTTGATGAGTTGAGACATGGCCGTATTGCGAGCGATTATATCATTCTATTACGACACCCACGGAATGCACACACTGACCCGCCGAGCTGAACCTTATTAGACATCGTATACGCTGTGTTCGAAGAGCTATCTGCACGGAGCTTCGGTGTGAGAGGAGGACGCTGTATACTTTATGCGTTAAGATTGCCTAATACTATGTTTTTATGCGAGCCCGAGAGCATTCTATATTAAGTTAACTAACATATAACTGTAATATAGATCTATTTAAACTCGATGTAGATACTTATGTACTCATAGAAATAAAAATTATATTTTTTCTTTTTTTGGACACGGGCACAAATAAGATTTCTCCTTACTTTAGTTTCCTAGGAGAGATCTTAATTCAACGAAACACCATTTTTTTTAAATTATGAACGTTCATACTTCCTAGATAGGTCTACAGATCAGATACCATTCCATTGATAAAATCATCGCGAGCTGTAGCGGACTAATGTGAATCAATCCCGGTGTGTTTGAGGAGTCCCCGTCATCGCATTGCTAAGAGCCCGTAAGTGCTCCATAACCAAATCATACGCTATATGCTACCAATTATTAGCCATCTGTGGTCAGCATACTGTGAGATTCATTCATTGGTTGGTTGTTCGTACAACCAAAGAAAGAAAGAAGACAGGCGTGAAGTAGAAGTACTTCTGCGTTTCGTCTGATGAGGGAGGATCCGGAGGATAGGATAAATAAATGAATATTTGTTCACGCCCGTAACCCAGAGAGGTAGGCAGAGATCAGAGATTTCCATTTGACGCGATCCTGGCACACCTCTCTTCCCTCTTCTACATTCATACATCTACGTATACATCGTTGGTTATGGGTGCTCCTTATATCGCCCTTTTTAGTAAGCCACTAATCTGATCGATATAAGTTCTCCTAGGGCGTCCTCCGAAATATTTTGTAATACCAATGTTACATGTAGTACAAATTGTTAGTAGAAAGAATTTATCTCAAAATATTTATCCATTCTAGAACTTGGATCGCCGACCGCCGACTTTTTTAATTACATAACTTTTCTCGTTAAACAACATTTTCATTCACAATTTACAAGTTAACAAATTTGAGTCAACACGTTGCTTGACTAATTGATTTCAAAGATTATTATTCAAACGGATGTACCTTAGAAATCTATACATATAATAAAAATGTAACTGATCGCTGTTTGTATATGGAAGATATATGAGAAAAACTATTATTGGGGGCCTTCATAAACAAAATAAAACCCAAAACAATTATTATTAGAATTTTCGTCTGTATGTCTGTTTGTCTGTGCGTTTGTTACCGCTAATCTCGGAAACGGCTTAACCGATTTGGGTGCGGTTTTTACTAATGTATTGTGGTAAGCTTCACTTAACTTGTAGTGTTTGTTTTGTATCAGTTGGATTATAAATAAAAAACTTATATCAATTTAACTGTGCTACGGCAATACTGTGTCGATCCCACATACGCCGGAAAACGGGGGGATGATAATGAGGTTACGGTAGTATTAAGTAGGTAATATCATTTCGTTTAGGTAAAATTGCAAGGCGGGTGAAACCGCGGGGCACAGCTAGTTAAAAATAAACCGCAGCATATGTAAGACAACCATTCAAGTGAATTCAACCCATATTAACCGGTTATTTAAACAAATTACAAGATTACGCGTCGGTGTAATTGAGGACCGCTAATGCGAGGAATTTGTGATTATGAGGTGTATGTGTAATGTATTAATGAGATCTTAGATGTGCACGAATACACACTTTCTCAATCGGTCACATACTTCTATCACAATTGTAAACACTGCTATAGAATTATATTTATAACAGTGAAGAGCCCGCAACAAAAGCATCTGTTGCACTGCAGGGCCGACTCGACCGGTGAAATACCACGAGTTCACAGAAGACAGGCGTGAAGTAGAAGTATGTTCCTGTTTTTCGTCTGATGAGTGAGGTGCCGGAGGCCCAATTTGAGTTCTTTTCCCTTTCCCATACTTTCCTAATAAAGATGGTATGGGAAAAGGGAGAGACGGGGAGTGGATAAATGAGGAAAAGAAATCACCTTTTTTCCGGTCTATCTCCTCCTCTGTCCAATAAAGGTTCGCTTACTAACCGATAGCAAGACAGGCGTGAAGTAGTATTCGTTTGGTCTAATGAGTGACGGAGGACTAATCCTTTTCTCTCCGTCCAATCCTTTTCTAATATGGAGATAATTGGAAGGCGAAAAGGATTTCACGGGGAAGGGGATGGATTTTTTTGTCTCCTTTCTCTGCCTGTTAAAAGAAGGAAGGCTTGGCAACTCATTAGTTTGTTGCAGATGCCTTAATATCGGGTGATCTTCTTTCCCGTTTGCCACCTTCTGCAATAGATACTTGATTGTTTTGTAAAACTGACGACCATGACAGTTTTACACTATTCAACGTTCCTAGTTAACACACAAACTAAGAAAGTAGAGTAGAAAATGATAATAGCGCCTACGACGAGAGGACGCGTTGAAACAATTTTCTAGTCCGACGCATATTTATCTACATTACGAGCGACACTACAATAAAATACAAAGTCTATTTTTCGAGACACATGCTGGAGACTGGCCCTCGATCAAAACAGCATATCTCCCAACACATGCCAAATGAATATGGATCTTATTCCGTTGGCATAGGAGCTTGTGTTGTACGTTTAAATGTCGCTGAGGTCAGTGGAACAAGACGGCTCCCCCGGACCTGTTGCTATCGATCCTGGCGCCATCTGCTGTGAGCAGTAACAATGAACGTTCCGAGTCTAGGCTCGTAAACAGAAACTGACTGGCCTAATGTGATTAGACGTGTTGCAGCGCAGTGCCTACGAAGGTAAAGCGTGACAAGTGCTAAGATTAAGTAAGTGTAACATTAGCGAATGGACTTTTATTTAGCTATTCGTAATTGAGAATGAACTCCCACATAATCTTTCAATTTCAATATACGTATATACGAAAACATAATATGAAAATTAAATTGAAAGACTAGGCGCCCACTAGCATTTTTAACGGCAATAGAAATACATCATGTGTGAAAATTTCAACTGTCTAACTATCGCGGTTCATGAGATACAGCCTGGTGACAGACTGACAGACAGACGAACAGCCCAGTCTTAGTAATATAGGTCCCGTGTTTAGGGTTTCATCTATATAAAATGAACCTAAATATTCATTAACTATTATTTAGCAATATTATTTAATATAATAGTGCAATCGGACAAAGCCGGACACAATCGTTTAAGAAGTGTAAAAACAACTAACGAATATCGCTTCATAAATATCTGTTTAAATTATATTATTTTATACAAACAACTTTAGTATATTATAAATTGTGTATATTTGTGATGAACGATTTATTTACCGGCGCAATATAGAATGTGTATAAACAAGATCGAGCGCGGCGTCAGTCATGCATTGAGACGTACGTCGGTGCTAAGTGTGCAGGCCTGTTTGTAGTTCGTGTCCGTCGATGAAACGTACATGTGTTTGAGTACAGTTTTGGTCATATTTTTTGCTAGCTTTTACTATATCTCTCTGTCCTTTTCCCACTCATGTGGGGTCGACTCAGTATGATTGCAGTCCAAACTGTATAGGCTTTGGTTACAGTTTCTACGGCCGGCCGTCTGCATGTTTATGAAGAAAAAATATTGTTTGATCAAGATTGATCAGGGATCATCTAAATTTAGTTTTAAAGTATCTTGATGATTTCTTATATTTTTGCAAATGTCTACAAAGGGTCTGTCCCCCCGTGACAATGAGCCTTGTTGTTGACTACGTTACGAAAACCCCTGTAACGAAGAGATCTTTGAAGAGCTCCCTCCCCACCCTTATCAGGTCACGTGTGAGTACGTTCTCTAAGTAGTAAAACAGTTATTTGTTATAATCCACTATGTTATTTTCCGTGATATTTAAATTGTCTTTATTTTCTCTTAAATGTATTTTGCAATTGGCATTTAAACTTTGTCTACGTTCAGTAAAATACTTCAATAAAATTTTCTCACTGCCGGTTTATTTAAACACAAAAGTTTAGTTGCATTGTACTATTTGCACGTTGCTTCTTAGTCAAACTAGCATACGTATCGTTTCAAGTTGCATACCAACAGAAATAAGGTTAGACACGCCTTATCATTTTTAAAACAAGACTTTTTTCTTGTCTATGGATTCGGTTGTTAGTACATATTCTATTGACTAAATTGATAGAGATTGCTTGGTCGTGTAATGGTAAAATCATATTAAAACATACAAACGTGGGCTTAAAGTGAAATTGAAAGCTTGAAAGGAAGACATAAGAAGAAAAGTAGCTTAAGAATAAAGCAATAAGAATAAAGAACTAAGCAACATACTTAAGCAAAAATGGAAAGGGAGACTTCCCCGTTATTCACACTCTGCAATAGTCACTATGTCTAGCCATTAGTTTTATAAAATAAAACGCATTTATCATTGAACAATAGAATCTAGATGTGTCACCGTCAATCGTTTCGCGGTATACGGCCAGTCGGCGTAAACAAAATGGCGCGTGCGCTGACCTTGGTCACGGTCGCGCACGGAGTAATGGCGGTGCGCGCTAACCAAATTGTCACGACATCGGATTGTTGTTATTACATTTCCTTTGCTTTGATGGCTTGTAACAGTTTCTGTAATATATGACTGCGTCTACGTGTTTCAAGTATAGAAGACAAATCGATCGAGCATTTGTGATTTTGAATGACACGTAAGCTACGATTACCCCTGCGATGATCTAAGGCAACAACATTTAGATGTTTCATTAATCCTTATAAACGATATAGAATGATTTATCACTGAAAATTAAGTCCATAATTTTCATTATTCATTACATGAAAATAAAAGTTGGTTTCTTCCCCAACACAGGTACATAGGTACAGACTATGTAGGAACTTACTAATCGTAAAAAAGAATATCCTGATAATAATAAAGAAATAAGCACATCCGCAACACATCTCCTTGTCCTTTTTCCACTAATTTGGGGTCGGCACAGTATGAACGTAGTCCATACTGTGTAGGTTTTGGCCACAGTTTTACGGCCGGTCGCCTGCCTGATGCTAATCCTCTTCGGGAATACTTGGTTGTACTTAGGCTTTGTTTTATCAGTGTGATCAAAGACAATTCCATGGCTGAGATAATCAAATGTCGCGGAGACTGTTATTGGTTGGGCGCATCCCTTCTCGTCAGGTTGGCCGTTACTATACACTACGAAACGCTGATCGGCATTCATCCCTTCTGTAATTCAGCTCTTATTTCCATTCACGTAGAATCACCGCCCTCTTCAGTCTTCATGGAAATCTGCCAATATCTCTCCTGTGTGATACATCAAGTGTTTACTGTTGATTGATTTCGAAACAATCGTATTCAGGATAAGGAGGCTGCATGCGGTATACATTCGACATAGCATTGGCATCACCTTGCTTACTATTTTCTTGTTGGTAGAAACGCCCTGTATTTGTCAATAAATCAGCGATTTCAAATACACACACGCATACAGCCTTTAGAAGCCTCCTGGTCGTTGGCGACAGGTTCAGATTTTTTCTTAGACATTTGCATAATATTTAACAACTAACAATATTGAAAATACATCCTATGAAATATATAAATTCAAAATAGTTTGTGATATATCTGCTAAGACAGACACTTCCATTGCTGTTTACGCTTTATAACTTGTAGATATGAACGACAGAGAATTTTCGTGAGTGGTGAGGTGGTGATTCCATTTGATTCACTATTCATATTTCTGACGTTGTTGATGACTGCGAATGTAGAGACCAGTACAAATTTGCTGTAGTGTGACTAATTCAACGCAAGGTACTGTAGCCACTAAGCTATGATGTTGCATTTTTTTATGATAATTGTTATAATCGTAATAAAACTTTGCGGCACGTGTCAAATTAGTTCACAATTTGAGTGTTGCAAATTTTAATGATAGAGAATGAAGCACTGTTTTAGCGAATAAACACGTTCACTACTAAATTATTACCATTTTAAACTGAATGCTTTAATACTATGTTTTAGCAAGTTGCTACAAATGGCGTGTTAAAGATGGAGGCGTTTTCATTAGGCTTGTCACAAGGTTACAAAACAAGACTTTACTATTTATTATTCTTTTTCTATATCGCATCTACTGTCTCACGCAAGCTGATATAATTTCAAAAACTGTTAAAGTAATGCGGTCCTGGTCTAAAAACAGGTCAATTACTTGCTTACTGCTTACTTTTTATGGAAGCAGATTATTCTGTAAAAGTACTTCAGTTATCTTTCTGTTTTCTCTATTTGATCGTATCGTCGCATTTGTACGTTCAAAACTGATCTCGTCTTTACCAATGTCAAAGTATCTACAGATTGTTTATCTACAATATCTCAATTCCGTGTCGCTTTGTTTGTCTGTGGTGCCGGGCATTCAACAGCTAGGTTCGGCACAAGTTCTGTCTCTTGTAATACTTGAAGGGTTATAAATCGAGCGTGAGCTGCGGTGCGGTGTGTCACGATTTTTGCATTATATTGGACAGGTCGTGATCTCGTGTGCTGCGATACAACTAACGGCAGGTAAGCTTATTTGCATATGTGAACTCGCATCTAAATCCTTAGCACAAATCTTTAGTTTTAACAACATTGCGGAATTTAAATACGTATGTGGTAATCATTAAATAAAGTCAAAATTGATACGTCCATGATTCTGTTGTGTCTATGATGAGGGTATTGGTTGAATAAGCAAGCATGTGAAAATTATTAATAATGAAGTAAGAAAAACTAAAATAAAACACGAACTTTTACTTCATTTTTCGTCTAGTATATATTGTGACAGTCAAGCACTTTATATATATATAGCTCCTGGATAAATATGAAAGCATTATATTTTATTTGAAAACACAATAAACAAGGTCCCAATTGTGATGCGAAATTTCAAACATTGCCTATCGAATTATGGTAAGTGTGCAACACTTTATCGTTATTACATATTTGTACATTTGATTAAACAAATGATCATCAAAAATAATGAAATTAAGTTTGGCAATATCGATACATTCGTATTATCGATATTTTGTAATATCGATGAATTAGTTACGAACGAAAATCGAACGGAGTGGATTTCGCAAGCGTCCCGCGAGAGTCGTGGACTGCCTTAACTCGTAATAAGTGAGGAGCGATGCTTGTTAACGAGTTAAATGGGTTGTTGACGGTCGCCAGCTCGAAATTCAAACGTTTATTGAAAGGTTGCCCAACTAATTAACAGATCTCCGGATAATGACTATACGATATGTCATGTCCCATTAAATCTATTTATTTATTCTTTGAATAAACAGCTAAAGACTTACAAACACAATTTGGTTTGAATTGATGGCTTTTTTAATCTTTTACGTTTTGCGTCAGCGTTCAAAGGCGTACGATATATAAAACAACAAATAACAATTTACTCGTGTTAATATTCATATTTACGAACATTATGAAGCAGTATTTTAAAGACAATGAATGACTTATAATATTTTTATAAATATAAATGTAAAATCGATTATGGGCGATTTGTAACGAGGACATGCGGTAGTGAATTTATATAATTTAAGGTTCATTTTATTATTGTTCTATTGATATTTTATGACAAATAGGATCATGTATACATTGGTTGAAACTTGGATTAGTAATTACGTTGCTAGTCAACCTGTGTTATATTAGGAAGAATATGTCTTGCCAGTAGTTACATGAAATGCGCATACGCATATATGCATGTATTAATAGTCAGTGCCATAATTTAAATTAGAAGTGGGACTTGGAAGCGGTCCAAGCGATTGCGAAACGAACAGTTGCGCTCAAACAAAACCATGAATACAATATTGTCATTTCTAGTAATATTCCTGCATATCTGATTTGGGGCTTATCTTGTATCACGTAAGCGCTGTATATCGTTGGTCCACAAAGAACACTTTGTAAGTCTTTCATTTACGTACAAGCCAGAATAGTGAGGATTGGAATATAGTAAAAATATACATGTAAAAAATGAGATTTTTCATAATATAAGGATAATAATTAGTCAAACTTATACTGGCTATAGCAAATTAGTGCTGTTTATAATTAAGAAACGATTTATTTAATTTAATTAAGTGGCAAACGAGCAAGAGGTTCACCTAAGTGACCACTACATATAGGCATCAGCAACAAACAAATCAGCAAAAAATTGCACATGCACTGCCTACCTTTAATGAATTGGAAAAGTATATTTTCTCATACATCTCTCTCTCCCTCACCCCTCTCAAATCCTCTTACCATTTGAAGAGGACTGGAATTGGGTGAGTCTTGAACTAAAAAGTTTTTAGGCAACATGTGCGTTTACATAAACATACATTCACCGTTGAGATATGTTACTACAAAACAGAAGAGGTAGTTAAACACGTGGCGAACGCCAGAGGGCAAGTTACACCTCCAACTTGTCAAGAAATTTGTCCGCCCCGCTCTCAGGGGTCAAGTGTCAACTAGTTTGCTAATGTTCAGCAATTTGTGAGTTAAATGACTAAGAGACGCCGGGGGACCTCTATAATATCTTCATTTTAGTAAGTATAGTAATCATTTGAATGTTTCAACTTGTAGGTAGTTCTGTATGAAACTATCTAAATAAATCTTAAATTCGTTTACGTTTAAAAACGCCACCAACAGATGTCACTAGTTTGGGGATGCGAAGCAACCTACAACTCAGTAATTGCATGTCTTTCACGCAAAAACTCCTGAATGGATTTAAATTAAACTTTACAATAATATAGCTTATACATCAGAATAACATATAGGCTTTAATTTATAAAGATATTGTGTGAATTGTCCAAAATATACCGATAAATGTCAAGTAAGAACGAAAAAATTCAGCCATATGCGAGCTATTCTGGTGTGCGCTGCAAAAACCGTTAGAGTTACACGTATATAATGTATAATGGAAATGTTTACCTTAAATAGTCCTACAAAAAAGCCTGCGACATATATTTATCTCTTATGTGTAAGCCATTATCGCCAAAACAGTGAACCGTCTATTAATTATAGGGCGGAACGAAGTTTGCCGGCCAGATAGTAATCTATAAATCAATTTCCAAGTCATAGATTTACAGACGATATTAATTGTAATGTATTAACATTATTTTTGGAATCTAATCGTAAATCTTGATTTAGTTGAAAGAGTTCGCCGCTTTGAGGATTACCAAGGTGTAAAATGAATTATTATTTTATTAAAGGTCATCATCATCTCATCTCAAAGGGATTCGAGTCTTGACCTGGCTGATTAACACTTATGTGCCCAGGTTAGAACCAAAATATTAATTTGCCGTTTTTGTTTAAGCTGCCACCTGCTTGCATTGAATATCGATGAGCTAAGCAAACTTGATATCGTATACCGTTTAATGACATGGTATCAAACACACGAACGAACACATTTATACCTTTATAAAACTTTGACATTCTTATGCGGAGAACGCATTCTTTCACCGTGCAGACGAACCTTTCCACGGACTATTAGAATGCTATCTGTCCGATACACAAACAGAGGAACAGTGCAATACAAAAAATACGAATCATTTGATAGAATTAAGAAACATTTTAAGCATCGTTAAAGAGCCACTCGATTCCAATTTGAAGTACATCGTTGAATCCTAACTAATATAGATACGAATGTAAGATTTTTTGTCACGCTTTTTCATACACATTGTCAAGGAGTAAAGAAAAGAACATAACGTACCATATTACCCGACGGATAGGTAAATATAATCGGTCGCCATGATAATGGCTTGACTTTAACAACATTTTGAACGTTTGTTACTGTCATACATTACCATGGGAGCCGACAACATCCAATCCTTATGAGGAAAGGATGGGAAGGGGAAGAAGACTGAAATTAGGCCTCCGACTTGACTACTTCACGCCTGTCTTCTGTGAGGTCGTGGTATTGCACCGTTCGTGTCGACCCTGCAGTGCAACAGATGTAGTTGTTGTTTATTAGAGAATATTAATTTGGTTTTCTTAAAAATTCAATGAAATATGAAATTCGATTTCGTCTTAGTAAAATAGCGAATAAAAACCGGAAGTTAATATTAAAAATCTGTTTTTCGTCAACTTCGCACTTTTTATTTTTACCTGAAAAACTTGTTATATAGAAATATCATGAAAAACATACGAGAACGGTATCTCGATCCGTTTAGATTGAAGTTAGATGAACTAAAGTACGAAGGTATCATATGGTGCGCTGTGAAGGGCGGTTTCTTACTATGTCTCCCTTTTCTCGCAGTTTATATCTTAACTTATGAAAGATGTTTAATAAATATACTAAATCAAGAGGAGTTAAGGACCGAAAAATTGTCCATTCACAGAATCTTGATAAATGCAATAACTCAAACACAGCATGGGTTTTTCAGATTTTCAACTTAAAATATTTTTTCAATTTATTTACTTTTTGTTAGATACGTCTTTCTTATTACTGGGGGCAGAGTGCTCGTGGCACAGCACGAAAGAAGCTCCTTACTTTTACGTAATTGAATTTGAGCACCACGAAGTTCGTTACAATCTAGATTGATAGAAAACAAAAAATCTTCTAATTTGACATTGACGTGACTATTATTTGTCATCTATATTTATCCATTAGTAGTTAGTTATATTTCTCTCCGTTACTTTGGTTTAAAATAAGCAATAAATCTTGAAAGTAGTCTTTTAAACCAATTACAAACGTCGTGTATTCTGAAACGCTTGACAAGTTGTCCTCTAGTGAAATGACAGTACAGTTAAGATATGTGACCATAAACAGCGATGCTATATGGAGGCGGCAAAGTTGATTTTACGTACGTACTTAATTTATAATTAAGTGAGTTTTTCAGTTCACTTTGTAAATCAATTTATCATCTATTATCTAAGTAGCAATTGTCCGTGGCTACGCACGTACACGCATCTTATTTTTATTCCTGAAAAGTTTATATAACTTGATCCCGCGAGTCGGAATTAAAGGTCAAAAATAAAAAGTCGTTACTGTCAAAACATCGTACATTACCATGACAATCAATATAAGGTTACATTTTTCTATTTTAACTTTAGGAGAATTACTTGGAAAATTTGTTTTCGGGGTAAAAGGTACCTTATGTCCTGTTCTGTACCCCTGATAATATCTGTGCAAGTTACATGATGATTGGTTGATTCGTTGAGGCGTTAAAACATACAAACAATCTTTCTTTTAATAAGTTAGGATGCATGTTAAATTTATGAATATTTATAGCTCTGCTAAATCATAGAAACTATCGTAAGCGATCTCAGATCGATCGGCGATGGCGTACCGGACGTGACGTCACGTTGTACAACGCTCAAGGACGGTCAAATACAATACTTATTTTTGTCTAATTGCATGATTTTCACAATTCGTTTCGCGTGTGTGTATTCATTGCAATATTTATGTAACAACGACATAGAATTATTTTTTCTCGGCTGTTAGCGACTGTTACATTTTACGTAAAAAACATGAGTTATGGTAACCAGTATTTACTGGGGAATAACTTCAATTTCAAAAAAGACATCGTATTAAGCATAGTGGCGTTTGTATTCAACTGGATACGTTGCACTGTGTTATACATATGTTTATGATTCTATCACATACACAAACTAAGTTCTTCACGTTAAGTTTTTTTTAATAGCAAAAGGCAGTAAACGAGCGAGCGCAGTGACCGGGTGTTACGTAACCATCCGTAACTACCAAGAG
>JWHW01013517.1:392499-408937 GCA_000931545.1 Papilio glaucus
TCACGCCCGTAACCCAGAGGAGTAGGCAGAGATCATGGATTTCCATTTGGCGCGATCCTGGCACACCTCTTTAGCTTCTTCTACTTATGAAAGATGGTTAAATAACCATATACTAAATCAAGAGGAGTTAGGACCGAAAAATTGTCCATTCACAGAATCTTGATAAATGCAATAACTCAATCACAGCATGGGTTTTTCCGATTTTCAACTTAAAATATTTTTTCAACTTATTTACTTTTTGTTAGATACGTCTTTCTTATTACTGGGGGCAGAGAGCTCGTGGCACAACACGAAAGAAGCTCCTTACTTTTACGTAATTGAATTTGAGCACCACGAAGTTCGTTACAATCTAGATTGATAGAAAACAAAAAATCTTCTACTTTGACATTGACGTGACTATTATTTGTCATCCGTTAGTTATATTTCTCCGTAACTTGGGTTTAAAATAAGCAATAAATCTTGAAAGTACTCTTTTAAGCAAATTTCAAACGTCGAAAATTCTGAAACGTTTGACAAGGTGTCCTCTAGTGAAATGACAGTACAGTTAAGATATGTGACCATAAACAGCGATGCTATAAGGAGGCGGTAAAGTTGGTTTTTATAAAAGTCCGCGTTTACTAACGTACTTAATCTATAATTAAATTCAGTGACAGGATTCAGTTTACTTTGTAAATCAATTTATCATCCATTAGCAATTGTCCGTGCCTACGCACGTACTCGTATCTTATTTTTATTCCTGAAAAGTTTATATAACTTGATCCCGCGAGTCGGCCGAAACTAGTCGGTACATACACCGACCCACGCGTGAGTAAAGCCGTTTTTAATTAGTGTGTTAAAATATGTCTCACGAAAGTTTAAATAATTTTAGGTTACATTTTTCTATCTTAATTATAGGAAAATTTGTTAACGGGGTAAAAGGTACCTTATGTCCTTTTCTGTACCCCTGATAATATCTATGCAAGTTACATGGTGATTGGTTGAGTCGTTGAGGCGTTAAAACATACAAACAATCTTTTTTTTAATAAGTTAGGGTGCATATTAAATTTGTGAATATTTATAGCTCTGTTAAATTATAAAAACTATCCTAAGCGATCTCAGATCGATCGGCGATGGCGAACCGGACGTGACGTCACGTTGTACAACGCTCAAGGACGGTCAAATACAATACTTTTTTTTTTCTAATTGCATGATTTTCACAATTCGTTTCGCGTGTGTGTATTCATTGCAATATTTATGTAACAAAGACATATTTTTTCTCAGCTGTTAGCAACACACATACATAAACTAAGTTCTTCACAAGTTTTTTTTAATAGCAAAAGGCAGTAAACGAGCGAGCGGAGGGACCGGGTGTTACGTAACCATCTGTAACTATAAAGAGTTACAGATGCTTCGTCAGACTTTATTAAAGGAGAGTGTTTAAAGAATTGTAGGGGAGGAAGAGTTGCGACTTGCGGCACCTCACTTATCAGACGTATATAAGACGTGTTTCAAAAACCAAAAAACTCGAATATTTTAATTACGCTTTCCTTTTACACCAATCGACATGTGTGAATGTAGCTGTCACAGCTTTGGAACACTTTTGACATGTCATTTTGTATGCGTATAACATATCTATAGTATACAATATCATTGATGAAAAAGAAATGATTGCACACTTTTCTTAACTTAAGCCTGAAAATACACTATTCCTTCTTTCACACTGCCAACACTGCCACTCACTTTTGCAATGTTGCAAAAGTGAGTGGCAGTGTTGGTCGGAGACGCCCTAGGAGAACTTATATCGATCAGATTAGCGGCTTACTAAAAAAGGCCGATATAAGGAGCACCCATAACCGATGAGCGTGTAAGCGTAGATGTATGAATGTAGAGAAGCGAGAGAGGTGTGCCAGGATCGCGCCAAATGTAAATCCATGATCTCTGCCTACCCCTCTGGGTTGGGGCGTGAGCGCATATTTATTTATCCTTATTTCACTTATTACACTTTGGTAATAAACACGAAACATAATACTAATCAAAGTTTACGAGTATTATTTGTCTATAAAAGCAACGATATCATAGTAACAAATTAAACTAAATATCAAATTATTCTCAATATGAGAAGAAAACGATATTCGTGTTTATTGTGCAGGGCGAGAGGGACATGCGCAGGCGCAGGCGCGGGCGCATGGCGTCCTTGCGCAGAGTTCCGTGAAAGGCTCCGCCGTAACCTAAACTTCGACGCAACTTAAACGTACAGTGAAATATTAAAAATATCTACATGTCATTTTTAGTCTACATGCATAATATAACAAAATACAAAAGCCAGCGGTTACAAACCAATGGTTACGAGGGTTTCGATTCTTAACCGAGGCAAAATTCTTAAATTCACAATTCCATCCACTTCCGTTCCACAATTCTACAGTAACAAATAAATCCTCAAAAGCATAAAATTGAAAACCCGTGAATATTTAAAAAAACTACGTTTTCATCTTACGACGAGACACGCTATTTTAAACAATATTTATTTTATCACTTTATCGACATAGTATATTTACTAATCCGCCATTACAATACGTTACTATGTTGTGTAAATTGACCGAACAAAGATGTTGTGATAGAAATCATGGAAGCGTTTTCATAAATATTGTACGCATATATTTTTAGCCGTCGTGCTTTTATTAGATAAGTAGTGTATACACATTCATAGAGAGCTGGCGCTAGAGGGAACAAACACATCGCGGTCCGACGTCTCCTTACTAAGAAAATAATGTATATACGAAGCGGCGGCCGCTGCCGAGATTTCCATTAAGAGGCTGCATTTTTATAGATTCATGAAGATTTAATTTTATACTTTCTAGGAATAGATACATTTTTTTGTTAAGCAAAATCTCGCGATGCCTCTTAGAATACTAACAATTTATTAGATATATAATAAAAATCATTTCTTTTGATGTTTTTTTTTTATTTCATCCCTACTAATAATACGAAAGTAACTCTGTCTGTTTGTTACGCTTTCACTCCTAAACTTCTAAATCGATTTAAATGAAATTTGTTACAGACATAATTTAGAGTCTCATGAAGGACATAGGATACTTTTTAATGCGAAAAAAGGGATGACCTAAAAATTTTTAAATTCTGCCCTATGTCACTTTTCCACGCGGACAAAGTCGCAGGCACAACTAGTACAAAATAAAAGGGCCTTAAAAATTATCTTAAGGTAAGAGTAAGGTACTAACAAACTTTTTGTGTCGTACATTCGTTTTTCGTAATTACACGATCTTTTGTGTCGACGTTGGTTATCTCTGACATTGTATCATACTGGGCAAAGTAGGTGTCTCGAATATTTCTTTCGTCGCCAAACCGTAGTGTACAAGCGTCTATGGATGGGTTAAAAGTGACATAGAGGCGCCCATAACAAGCAAAAGAGTTGCAGGTGCGTTGTCTACTTTTATTCTAGACAGAGGAGAAGATAGAAAGGAAAGGGATGATTTCGTATCCTATCACTTTCCCGTCCAATCTTTCGACTGAAGTTAAGGCTCCGGTACCTCACTCATCAGACAGAATGAAACATAAAATACTTCCCGTTCTCGCATGTCTTCAGTGAGGTGAGTAGGCGTCAAAGCCTAATATTACATGTTGTGTCTCATCTAGATTTAATGAAACCTTTGTTCCAGGATATAATATTTGGGCATTTAAAGTGTGAGACATAATTCCGCCATTCAGCTGCTATTGTGAACTATCTCCTTGAACATTAATTAGAAATGTTAATAAAGCCTAACTAGTAATAAATAAGTGAATATAAATATGCGCTCTGGCCCGTAACCGAAACGGGTAGGTAGAGATCATGGATTTCCATTTGGCGCGATCCTGGCAGACCTCTCTCGCTTCTTCTACATTCAACCCATGCTCGTCGGTTATTGGTGCGCACTTTTTAGTAAGTTACTAATCTGATCGATATAAGTAAGATTTATAAATGTGAACTTGTTTGTTTGTTTATTACTTTTTAACTCCTTAGCACTCAACCGAGCATCATGTTTTTGCACATACATTGTCATGGGTACAGAAAATGGCAGTACCTTTTATACCGAAAATAAAACTGTTCCCGAGGTACATAAAACGTTCATTCACAATATCGGTTGCCATGGTAATGTCATGTTTTGACAATAACAACTTTTTGACACATGTTACTTATCATAATTCTAGTTATTATACATGCAATCATCTTACAAAATAATCCAGCTTAGAAATCATTTTCGGAAATGATTTTTTAGATTACGTAATACTTACCTAAACCTAAAAAAAACGTAGTATTGCTGTAAGGACGTGTCGTTGGAGTGGGTAGGGTTGTATTTCGGTGGAAATCCCGCAAGTGGCAATGGACGGACCTTGACGGCCGGTAGCGAGGGCGAGGGGGGAGTCCCCGCACGCTCTCGTTAGCCAGTAATCAGATTAAACGTTTTCGTTTGATTTTAAATTGGACGCGCGACGTTGCCGGGACAAGTTTATCAAGTTAAACTTGTCCCTGTAATCTGTCCTGGAATAATGTGATAAAGACTAAAAACAGGATCAAGGACAAGTTCTGGATGAAGCAATGGATAGTAGGTAAAATATTAAATTTTTTGACTTTGCCCATATTATCCTGTGCAAGATGCGGACTGGCTCTGACAATATTCTGTTAACATAGTTTATTTTATTTATTTATTTCTTTCACATACTCATATTCCTCTATTTTTGTTGCATTGAAAGTACAGTCTGCAGAAAAAGACTTGTAAATTATATTTTTTGAATTATTCTAAATATTTATTTTATTGATTTTTTCGATGAAATAAGATTTTAATTTTGGCTTTATGTTTCTTTCATATATTTATTTAAAATTTAGTGGAATTTCATTAGTAAGTGTTGGTAATAGGTAGTATTCGTAGGGCTAACTACAGATAGTATAAACCAATTAAAAATGTTGTACGTGAGTTAATTATTCATTAAATTTAGTAAAATTACTAACATTAGTAACTGGTAATACTACTAATTATGAATCTAATTGGTTGAATAATTTTATAATTATTGTTATATATATTCGATTATAAATGAAGTTAACGATCGACTCCCCTCCGGTCACATTCGGAACTAAGTTCGTCGAAATATGAATAGCGTCAGCCTAAAGACGTAAACGAAAGAGATACATTTTTAGTTAGCAACTATCATCCTTTCTCCTGGTCTTTAGGTCTCACATGTGACAGGAATATACAACTAATAAAAGCAACATAATTATGTAGCTATGTGATTTTTACTCTATTTGAGTCCATTTTCCTCAACTCAAATCCAAGACCTGGGGCCAGACCTAGATTCTGATACTAGATTACAAACTCGTAATATTTATGTAAGTGTAAATTGTATAAACAATTATGTGTTTAATAAACTTCTAAACAAGGGAAAGGTTAACTCAACCTCAAAAGAAGAAATTTCAGTCTTACATATTTTTTGCATCGATATCTACAATTTTAAAACTCTGTACTTTATTACGTGGTCACAGATTCACAGTAGTTGTAAAACACCGTCGAAAGTTATAAGACCTTTATAGATTTCGTCAATGTACCGCATAGCAATCGGAGCGATCGGTCTTCCTCGAACATTAGCAAACACTACCTACGTGGCATCGACAAACTCAATCAGCGTTATATCAAATTGAATGATCATTATACTTTCCCTTCCTGGAGGCATCTCAGTAGATGATATACAAAATAATAGTTATTTAAGTCTAATCATATTCAATTGAACGTAAGCTTTTCGTAACAACTTTATTGGAACTGTACTTTAACGGATTTAACAACAAAATTCCTAGTTTTATTAAGATACTAGCTGTGCCCCGCGGTTTTACCCGCCATGCAATTTTACTTAAAAGAAATGCCTACTATCCTGTTACCTACTTAATACTAACGTAACCTCATCATCCTCTCCCTGCCCTTTTCGTGTGTAGTGTCGACACAATATGGCCGTAGCACAGTTAAATTGATATAACTTTTTTATTTATAAACGGATTGAGATAAAACAACACTGAATGTTAAGTGAAGCTTACCTTAATAGATTAGTGAAAATCTCACCCAAATCGGTTAAGCCGTTTCTGAGATTAGCAAAAAAAACAAACGCACAGACAAACAGACAAAAATTGTAATAATCATTGTTTTGGGTTTTATTGCGTTTATAAAGGCCCCTAATAATAGTTTTTCTCAAATATCTTCCATGTACAGACAGCGATCAGTTACATTTTTATTATATGTATAGATAGATATTTTCATAATGATAATGACATGTAAAAGTCAATAACAAACGGTTTCAAAAATTTTTCAACTGGCACTTCAAGGCAACTGTCACGTTAAATCGATTTCAGTTTCAAAAAGAAGGGTTAAAAATGTTGATGATGCTTCTAGCAACTCAAATGACATTAGATCAGATATTTGACAGCTATCTAACTATTTTTTCGGTTGATTGTCTTTCGGAAACCGGGCGTTAGTCAACTTTTTCGTCGACAATCTGGAGTGGATTGTTTAGAAGTTGTACCTTAATTTAAATAAAAGATTTAATAAAGTACATTTTAAAATCGACACCATTATCAACATTATTTCCTGAGTGCCACTTTGTCGTAATCAAGAACCATAGTATCTTAGTTATGTAATTTAATAATAATTCGTTTAGCCCTCACATTCCATTAATTTCGCAAACCGAAACCCGAACGAGGATGTACATTTCACCGAGTCCGCATTGGAGATGCAATTTGCCGACGCTCCTACGAGCTGCTTACGGACGTTCTCTTTTTCATAACTAAACTGTTTCGTCAGCATTTCATCATTCGTCATTGGCAAGTGGTGATGCCGCATTCCAAACACTTCCTTCGCCTCTCAGACCTTTCACAAAACAACACTTGTGTTCTCAGTTGCATTATGATTTAACAACTTCCGTTCACTGTTTGCAATTTTAGTGTTAACATTTATGCATTACATAAGTTTTGAAATCGGATAATACTTCTTATTAAAACTCAAATATATTCAACTGGCAACCCGTTCATTATCACTCCGACAGACAGAGAAATGAAATAAAATTAGAGAAGAAGAATTTTTAAAATCGTTTCAGTAGTTACATAGTTTTTCTGCAACAAACAAACAATGAAATCATTTCTATTAGTAATATAAGTATAGGTAATCCGTATATAAATCATAACTAATTACTATTTTATGTCAGATACAAACAGTTCTGACACATAACATTAAACTTTCGTGGTTTTTACTAATACAAGGTTTGTAAGAAACAGAATTCTTACTAAAATTAACCTTTTTGAGCAGCCCGTGACCATGGCGCATGCAACTGTGCCGAAATATCGGGAGTATTTCCTCTGATAGTTTTATAAAAATGCAGTAACAAGAACTTTTGATATTCTACTCATCATTCGAGATCCATCAACTTAACCTAAGAGCCAACAGATACGAGCACATTCGTTTTTTTGCAGTTACATTAACTACCGGAAGGTACGGTGTGCGGTTCACCGAAGTATTACACAGCCACAGAGAGAAGCTATCCTTTAAGTTGTAACTTAACAAACATTCAATTTTTCATTATAAAATTCCTGTAAATAAATTTTATTCAAATGAATTCTTTTGCAGTTGCGTTGTAGTAATTTAACTTTATAAATACAGAATGCTCCTTGCTGCTGCAAGTCCGTTACATTAAGTCTGCAATGAAAGTAATAACAGAGATTTATTCATTTTTGAAGTTAAATCTTCTTAAACACGCTTGACTTGGACAGTAAGCTGGTGAATGCGCGACGAGTGCGTTACGAAAACTGTGATCGTGGTAGGCGATCGGAAGTTGTTTGAATTTGGAACAGTTTCAACGAATTTTTTTCTTTTTTTTCTGGCATTCAATTTTGAATTTTAATGTTAAGTAACAAGGGTTTTTTGTTGATTATTTATTATTAAAGTATTGTCGTGCCTGTTTTCAGTTTTCACTTCAGTTGGCAGTCTTTATCTCATCACTGTTTTAACCATAAGCAATAGTGTGTGGCCAAGTCGCATGTCTTCTTGCACTGTTTTTGTATTGGATTCTATTTAGTACAAGACTTGAGTATCCTGGAAGTTATAACGATTTTAAATATTGATAGGGACGAGCAAAATCAAGTATGATCAAAAGAAGTATGATTATGCAATTCTGATGTGTGAGGTGCCAGAAGCCCAATTTCAGACTTCTTTCCCCTCCCATCCTTTCCTCATAGGATGACATGGGAAGAGGAAGAGGATTGGACGTGGAGGGGATGAATGGGAAAAGGCAATATCCTTTTTCTTGTCTTATCCATTATCTCATCTATCCATTAAAATTAAGCAACGGATCTGCAACTTATTTGCTTGTTGCGGATGTCTATGGTTAGCGGTCACATAAAATCAAGTGAACCGGTAGCTCGTTTGCCGCCTTCTTCCATAAAAAATTAACATACTACATACAAATCTTTAGTTATTAGGATATGATCATAAATCTGAAGACATCAAAAAGTCACGCTCACCATTTATAAAGTGATAACAAAATTAAACACATAAAAAATCAAGGAAGGTCACAAGATCCATTAAATTGTATAAAAAAACCATAATACTAACAGATAAAAAAACTGCCTTATTCTGTTTAGGAAAATATGCAAATGCGTTGTTAAAACGATAACGCCGGACAAACATAACTGCCCTTGAGTGAATACGTCCGCCAGCGGTGTATCGATTTTACACGCACATAGAATCAACGACTGAATAAGGCTTCAACTGACTACGACGCGACATATAATCGACATTCTCACGCAACTGTAGTCTATAGTACACTATTGATAAGTTTTAAATTCGTTTGTACCAGTCGACACGATAATTAATTACAGGTATGTACAGCTGTTTGTTTAGCCTTGGTCAGGATTCATTTATAAAAAAATAATATAGAAAACGGCAGTCTGTGTAATTTGCGGGCAGTCGTGCGCGATCTGTTTACACAGATGAACAACGACATCTACCGACACAATTGAGCGATGAAGTGGAGACAGGCAGGAAACAGTTCGCGTACAAATGAGTTTTGAATGAGAGGCAGTTAGTACATGGCCTTCTTAAGTCAGAATATCTCATAACGGCATTGATAGGACTTAGGTTTGTAATAATTGAAAATCCTAAAATTGGTATTACTACGCCAAAAATGTTGTAATGTCACCGACGGTTTGTAAACTTTGTCAGTTTAAAATCGGACTAGGAATATTATAAAGTGTCAGCAAATTCTGAACTGATTTGACAATTTGACGTGTCATTTCATGGTAGTTTATAAAATGATGGAGTCAAATCATCAAATTGTGTACCGAGATTTAGCTTGCGTTCTTACATTAAATGTTTAGCTCACGATGTTCTCAATCGGTTGGAAGCTCGCGTCTTCACTCTTTTTAATAGTTTGCCTTCAACGTCAAGAAATGTAGTAACATGGCGCACACCCAAATATAATTTTACACAAATTAATGTGAACTGAATTATGAGAATATTTTGCCTTGACTATGAATCAAACATAATTATTCGCAGTATCACTTAAGCCGTTTGTTCGTTTGCCTCTCGCTTTCATTAAAACTATCTTAATACTAGACGTATTGTCAAACAGCGATGGCTATGTGTTTATTAGCACAATTCACACAAACACCTCTTAAAGTAACCGTTTCCAAGTAACCGTCAGAGCACATTTAACACTTTCAAAACTTGTTGCACGGACTTTACATGAAAAGTCAATGCGAATGAGGAAAAATCTACATTCTATACACGTATTATAAATGCGAAAGTTTGTATGTATGGATGTTTGTTACTCTTTCACGGAAAAACGGCTGAACGGATCTACATGAAATTTGTCACAGAGATAGATTGTAGTCTGGAATAGTACATAGGGTACTTTTTATTCCGGAAAAATGTACGGTTCCAGTGTGATAACTTTTTTTACAGGTGCATATCTACGTATATAAAAGGCGATGTTTCCTATAGATACCGAAACAGCTACCCGGGCGAAGGCAGGGCGAATCACTAGCGTGTAATACGACTGCGAATATGTTTGATGGATACAGTAATCAAATCATTGACTGATACACTGCAAGGTGAAAAAAAACACACGAAGTTGTCACTAGAATTATGGAAGCTGTCACTTGATGGGTCACTAAATGAGTAATAAAGGAGACGCACACACTAAATAAAGGAGGGGAGAGGGAAATCCTCGACAATTTTCACTAATATTAGTTCCATACAAGCAATATTCTAACACAGTCTTCCTTGAAACAGATATGATGAGAACAACAAATCGAGCCGCGCCGCTGATCACGTTCGAACAGGATACATAACTAATGACAGAGTAATGGGTTAGTACTTTCACTCGTCTCGAATCGAAGGTTTGCGCTACCATAGAAAATTGAACAATGAACAACTGCATCTACCATGTTTTACATAAGAGAAGTACATGGATGGATGTACGCCTCGAGATATCAAATATTTTAAGGGGTAAAAGGTCATTCTCTGCGTTGACTTTTTAGACGCCTATGAGGTCACAAATACTATGGTAAAACCACAATCCGTACAAAGATATACGCATCTTATTATGAACCATATTAGGTGAAGAGTGGACAACACCCTGAACCTGATCATCAAATTGTACTGAACAGAACAACAATCATTGAACCGATAGGTTAGGTTACTTATTGCTAGACAAATTTACCGTAGGTACTTCTCACAATGCAATGACATCATTTCCGTACAACCTTTTGCTATTTTTTCATATTCTAACACAGAAATGTCTTAGAAAAATTGAATATTTATGAAAATGGGCTCGTTTGGTAAGTTTTCATAGAAGGAGATGGCAAAGGGGCAAGCGTTTCACCTGATACAAGCAAATGAGTTGATACGTTGCCTACCTTTAGTAGACAGAGAACCAAAAAAATGAAGTTTGTCAAAGTATTAAACAAATTGATAACTTGTATATAATATGTAGTGACATTAGAAAATAATCATTGAACAGGAACAGTACGGCAAATAACATAGGTTTAATAATTTACAAAGACCAAGGAAAATTTATATTGACCCTTGGAATAATTCAATAAGGTGAACACATCGCTATAAGCCCTAGGAAATCCCCCTAGGCATTGTCATAGTTATTAATACTGGAGAGATGTTGGGCGATGCAATCTGTCGCTCGACGTGGCAGACTCCCGCGGGGGCACGGCCAACAATCAATTATCACTATGTTTATATGTGGAAGCGCGATACAACTATTTTGCCAGGATGATTTATTGACAACTATGTTTGCATCGCATACATCTACTTATGTGATAGTATCACACAGCATATATGTTATTTACAAAAGGTTGGGATGTCTTCTCCCAGATGCTCGGATATAATGGAAGTTTATGTACGGTTATTTGTAGTCATTTACCTGTTGTCTTATTTAAAAAAGTTACATAACTTTTAAACCAAAAAGATACAATTAATGGCGGCTTTTCAATTCTACAATCTCAGCACGCAAAGCCGTTCACGTCAGTGTACCAAATGTCACGAATGACCGCCGCAACCATAAAGAAGACGGATCTCGTTGACGCCTCGAATACTGATGCCGGGACTAAAGGAAGCGCTCGCAGAGTTTGTTTTTACCATTTCTTTCACGTTCAATCTTAACGGATTCACTTTATGTAAGATTATAGATAACTTGTCCTTTTTTAATAAAACAGCTACATAAAATCATTAACAGATTTATTAACCAACGGTCTACCGACCCCCAATTTTACGCTTCCTATATATTCCCCTACGTTTATATCAGGGGTGAGCAACCTTTTTGAGAGTCCGTGCCAAAATCAGCCAAGTCTCTGACACAAACTTTTTCCACGTGCCAACTATTTTTTTAACATATTTGTTATGTCTTAAGAACTTATACCCCAAGGAAAGTAGTGTTTTTTGTCTGTGCTTAGGGTAACCTATGCTCTTGCGTGCCAGAGACATGTCATCGGCGTGCTAAGTTTGGCACACGTGCCAGAGGTTGCCCACCCCTGGTTAGACATTACTACAGATCCTTTCTAGCCTTTCATCGTAGACTAGCTGGCCCGGCAAACTTTGTTCCACCCTATAATTAATAGATGGTTCACTATTTTTTTATCTATTTTTTATACACATAAAAGATAGATATATCCTGTCGCGGGTTTTTTTGTAGGACTATTTAAGATAAACATTTCCATTATACATTATATACGTGTAACTCTAACGGTGTTTGCAGCGCACGGATTTTCCTCCTTACTTGACATTTATCATTATATTTTGGACAATTCACACAATATCTTTATTAATTATAGCCTAAGCGTTATTCTGATCTAAAAGCTATATCGTAAAGTTTATTTAAAATCACTCAAAGTATTCTCATTACCTTATGCTTTCAATTGATACTATCATTTTAATTAAATTGTAATTAACCAAACAAGTACTGAATCTTGCAAAATATTCATTTTATTAAAACCCAATGGTAATTTAAAAACGCCTCGAGCAGAATCATAATTTGATTCTAAATTTTAAACTGCATGTATAGAACGATTATATACTACGCTCACTAAATTAACTTGTATTACTTGCATAGAGTTGCAGTACCTTTCCAAACCGATGCTATCCATTACCCATGTAACAACAGCCGTATTGCGCAATCGATAGATAAAATCGGACCAGATAGAGGACTCCTGATTGTGTGGACGAAAGTTATTATTGGAACAAAATGTTACGTAAATGTGAAGTTTGTTGCAAAACGCTTTTATCCGCAGCCTTTCTCTTCTGCATCATGAATTCTGTGGACGTGTTACTCTTTGTTTCAACCGGCGTTATCTAATCACCCGCTCACTACGCCTAGTGTACTAGTTACTACTAGATTTATATTAGTCGATTTACTAACTAAACATTGCCTTACGTAATTACGAATTTAAAACTATCTCAGTATTCACAACTTAACTATCGAATTATACTACATTTAATAGTATAAGACCCGGCATAAGAAATTTATACTCTCATCTGTTATTTGATCAGGATGAAGATTATATGTTACATTAATAAATCACAAGTTTCCGAGCTAGATCTGCGGCCACTGTTAAATTGTATAAACCAAATTAGGTTAAACCTGCAGATGTTACATACCTCCACATAGATAATCCGAAATCCAGAAGTAAAGTCAAATCCTGTCATTAGTTTTCCTTTATGAATACTAATACCTTTATAATAACCGTGTTTGTAATTCATATATAAATCTTAGACTCGCTTGAAATATATTTCATTGATTTCACTAAGATCGTACACGACGTTAGCCCGTGGCAAGCGGAACGCCTCCACCTGACAACTCTGAATAGAATCACAAAACCCTGGTTTGTGATCTCGAACACATGCCACGTCCCGTTACCCTAGGGATTATACACCTTTAAACTATAACTTAGAAGTCGTTCGTTTCCGCCGACTCGTCCGCTGCTGGCCGTACGCCTCAGGATGTAATTTACTAGTTAAAGGACTTTTATTTAACGACGGAATAAGATTCTACGATTGTAAGAATTCATCCTTTAAAAGGTTTAGATTTTTTTGTGGTATTTTATCAGCCATTTTTACTAAATGGAATAAATTTAGAAAGAAACGTGGAATATATAAATACTGCAATTGTTATCAAATTGTTAATAGTAATGTGGACTGACCTCAACAACAGCGTCCAAGGCCATCCTCTCGATATCGACATGGTAGAAGTTGAGTTGCGGCGCGGGCCGGCGACGAGGCCGGATGTCGTCGTAGTACGCCACCACGTCATTGATGGACACCACGGGGCAGTCGTCTGCACAGCCGCTGCCGCAGCCGCTGCTACCGTCCACCCCGCTATCCGAGTCTCCCTCCCCACCGAAACCCTCCTTAGAGTCCCGCCGCTCCCCGTAACTCGTCTCCGATCCCTCCTGGTATCCCGACTCGGTCATATCATCCGTCACGATGTCAGGGATCTTCATGTCATACTCGTACCCCTCATCCTCGATGCTCTCCGGTCCGATCAGGTCGGCCATTTTGTTTGATTCGTGCCTGTCGCGTGTGCTATCCACTACATACTGGTCCACGACGCTAGGTGTCACTGCGCCGCCCTGCGGACAACAAACACAATAAGTCACCTAACTCTTAAACGGCTTTAGGATTTAGTTGAAATTTTCTATTTCAATGGGTTCCTGGATGGTTCGAAAACACAAATGGACATTGTAGGTGGCGTTGTCACTGGCTGCCAAGGGATTTTTTAATTTCAACGTTTATGTCGAATAACATCTCCTTGGTTCGCTAGCTTAGTATTTAGATTAGATTATATAGATTTAGATTATATTAAAGCAAGAATTATTTATATTAAAATTCATCTTTATTTGCATATTGTAAGACGAATGATTAAGAGGAAGGCAGCTAAATGGTAGATGAATAGGCAAACGACGGACACTTTTATTTTCGTCTACCCGGCTCGCCATCGGACTTTCACTCTCGAAACACTGACCTTCTATTATGCGAATTAATAAACATAAGGTTATTTGTACGCGAATTCTATGTTTCGTAGATAATTAATCGAGTCTTTCGACCATGAATGGCGACAAGGAAGTCACGACAGTAAATTTATTAAACTAAATTTGATTTCATTCATATCTTTGAGTTTACAATAGATATCAAATTAAGTAAAAATTGTGTATTGACATAGCGGAAGAAACTGTTATGTATTTGATAGAAAAAAATCAATATTCATAGAACATTTCCTGAAGCCACTCTTGAGATTTGCTGAAACTTTTATCGAAATCGATCCAGTTTATCGTAGTTTCATGGAAATAGTTTCTGAGTCAATAAGGAATACACACACAGATCAACTTGTATATAGATTAAACATACATAGGGATATTGGTAGAGCCAACAATAGCCCAAACAGCTGCATGAGGCAGACTCGACCGGGGAACTTAATGCAAAGAAATAAAAAAAAATGTCTAATTGTTCATCTCTACATCTTTCCCTCGCCTTTCCGGCATGAGGGAGACAAAAATATTGTTATTGCAAGCGTTTATATGTATATAATAAGTTATATAAATTATAGAGCTAGTATAAAATAACTTAACTCTAATTCTTTTTTAATAATACATCTATCTTTTTAATAATAGTCGGAGAGTTCGTGCAGCCATTCCCCGCCCCCTGTCAATAGTTGATAAACGCTTGAATACTAAACACTATCAAGTAACCCAGTTATGCCAATAAAGAACTCAACGCTAGTCGCTTGAAACTTCGAAATTAAATACAGCAGTTATGTAATTTAAGTTGTTAAGTTAATTTTGATAAACCGCAAATATTTTGGATTACTTAGTCCGCCAAAGATAAAATAAACCTTAAAAGGGCTACTTTTTACTAAACGCACAAACCTACGGCAATATTTTTCTATTAAATAAGACTATAAATAGAGTCAAAAACTTTTGAAGCAATCTCTGAAGTTTTGTACAATGTCCGGAAAGAACTGGCATGTATTATCACCAGTCATCATCTGCACATCATCATTTATATGAAGAAACAGATAATATTTCCGACATATTAAAATTAAATCTTACGGCAGACGGTTTTGGATAGCAGCAACAGTTGCAGGAATAGGCCTGACCAAAGAACTACTAGTACAGGACATAATACCAGCGTGAAGCTTTCGAGCATTCCCATATTAAGTTAAAGGAGACATCAGTATTTTATATGAATGTCACCACATGGCGAGACCCATCTTCCTAACCATTCCTAATTTTCTATTTCCTAATAAACGTGAGAGGTACTGACGAGTACATGTAAGAGTTGTTTCAGTAACAACTTAATAGTGAAGGTTGACATTTAAATCGAATTACGTTGTGATTGAAAGATGAGGCAAAATGTTAAAATCGACGTTACGAAAGCACTACGATACTTTATATTTGTATACTACGCCGCTCTAAGTTATTAACTTAGCTATAAAAATTGAAAATTTTATAACAGTTACCTTTTTATATCATATTTTATGATCAGTAAATAAAGAAAAGAAAAACAACGCCCAGGACGCAAAATAAATTTACATTAGGCGAAAAGAAACATTTTCGACGCTTCATAATCCATTTTAGCAGATCTACTCGCAATGAACACGAAATTATGGATAAATAAATGGATAGAGATAAAAAAATAGAAGGGGAATGAATAAATTTGTATAGTTGTACCAATATTTGTATTTTATAACACTCTTTGTATAAAGATGCCTTAACACATTTGTTTAATTGACTGAAATAATTATATATCAAGTAAAAAAATAAAATAAATATGCGCTCACGCCCGTAACCCAGAGAGTAGGCAGAGATCATGGATTTCCATTTGGCACGATCCTGGCACACCTCTCTCGCTTCTTCTACATTCATACATCT
>JWHW01013517.1:424184-439895 GCA_000931545.1 Papilio glaucus
TACAGCCACGAGATCATGTCATTACCTTCAAGGTGGCAACATCTCAAACAAAATGACGCATATGCAGTAGTTGAATGTGAATAAATTTTGGAAGAAATGTCTTGAATTTTTATATAAAATGCGAAGAAACTTTTTCCCCAACCTATTATAAACAATTGTCAGAATAAAAATTGGTATAACTCGACATTCCATACCAGATATAAGATAATTCAAGTATCAATTCTAAATGAGAATAGTATTTAGATTGAATAAAAATAGATGGCAACATTCTCATCGCACGGATTTTAATATCGAACTCGAGTCTATGGCGTGCGATGGAAAATATTTCAATGTATCGCTCCGGGATTATTCCAACCACTTCAAGATATTGGATTTATGAATGAAATATGTTCACTTTGATTCTTTTATATGCTCACAAATGATTGTGTGTTGGTGATCAAGTGGCTGATTTTCATGGTTACTTTTGGTTCGTAAATTCTCAATCGATCGAAAGAGTGATTAGTAAAGTGGATCAAAATTCTTACATGCTTGAAATAGAAAAAGTTAATGTCAACTCAAAATTATTTGATTTTCAGTTTTTCCGGAGAGATGTAGATGGTTTCTTGCCATGTGGCAGAGTGGCAGTGCGGAAGTATGGCAGTATTGCAGTGAACCAGTGGCGGCGTGGCAGGGCGCCGTGGTTTCGCTACGCGCGACTGACCTGCCTCAACGCCGGCGCCGCTCGCATGCGGTATTTATTACATTTGCTTTGTAAATTTATTTGAGCTCGTAGTTAATACAATACAATATTGCTTATAGTTTAGCCATTTGTTACACCAACGACCAAAACAAACACAATCATACCTGTAAGCCAGAAGGATAGGCAGAGCTTAATGAAAGAGATTTTTACTCCATCTACTGGCATATTTAAGCCATTTGTTTTCTTATTTCCTTTAATAGACAGAGGAAGGGATACACAAAACGAGGGTATTTCCCTTTCCTATCTACTCACTGCCCTGTCAAATCCTCTTCCTCTTCCCATCCTTTTCTTATTGGAAAATGGAAGGGAAAAAGGACTAGGATTAGGCCTCCGGCACCGCACTCATCCGACAAAACGCAGAATCCTTCTATTTCACGCTTGTCTTCTGTGAGGTCGTGGTATTTCACCGGTCGAGCCGGCCCATTCATGTAACATACGTTGTTGTAGCGGGCTCATGCCACTGTTAAAACTTTTTGTTTCTTTCTTCATACTTTAGTTGAACGTACCCTAACTAACGAAAACAATTTTTTCTCAACTTCGATTTGATCGATGCGTATATTTTAAGGTACTTGAGAGTCATCTGTAAGTATATGTACTTCGATGACAGCTTTAATAATGAATAATAATAAATCAGCGTTTTTTAGTACGTTTCCCCACTGTAGGGATACATGCCTCCTCTCCGAGAGAGAGCGGCCGTAATCCACCACGCTGGTCCAGTGCGGGTTGGTAGATGTCACAGGTGTTCGAATGTGGTGGTTCTAAGATATGCCAGTATTTAAGATATGTTCAGCATGTTTTCTTTCACCGTTTTAATGAAATAAATTACTCAAATTAAAGCGCTTGTCTGGGTTCGAACCCGCGACCTACAAGTAAGTCGGGACCTCTGCCGCTGGACCACCACTGCTCCTTATTTTTTGTGAATAAAAAAAGTTTTTCTTCTCGGTTACGAGTCTGGATCGTGCAAGACGTTGTTGCAAGTATTTTATAAAATATGAGCAAAGCCTAATATTAATAACCTATTTTATAAAGGTCTCTTGTAAACACTAAGTCGCATTACAAGTGACTGATTATACCGCCGTCTGGAGTTGTGAGGCTTCCATGCTGCTGGTTACGTGAACACTGGTTTATAATCCATCCCTTCTATACCTTAAACGGAGTAAATAGAATAATAAAGACATAACAGTATGTTCACACTGCCGAAAACATTGAAATAAAACATGTCGTTATGTCTCTCTCTATCTCTCTGACAAAACTGAGATGACAATATGTTTAATGTGAATGTTCGCGGCAGTGTGAACTCACGGTAACAAGCTGAAATTCGCCGACAAATAACTTATGTGGAACCATCAAATGTTGTGTCTTTTCAGTCCGTCATTATTCAATCTCTGTACACTTTCCTCGCTTTGTCTAACTCTATAGGTTTAAAAATAATACCCTCAGAGGAAGGTACAATTACAAAATAATTATAAATAAACAATAAACTATTTACTCAGTAGCTATATATGTAAGCTTTAATTAAACGTAATAATAGCGTTATCACAATCAATTATATTTTTTAGCCGAACATGTTTGTTCCGAGAAGAATATATTAAATTACACAATACCGCGACCAGCATCTTAACAATGGCGGTTAAGTTAATTCTGAGAAGACAACGCGATAAAATCGGTACAATTAGTTTTATTCCAATATGGAGTATTCGCGTAAATATAAAAAATCATTATCAGTCATTTAATTGTTTAAATAAGAAGATATTTTCGTTGTTGAAAACATTATGCATTCATCAGTAGTTGTTAATTTGCCAGCTAAAAAGTTTTGGAACTGGAACTGTTTTTGTGGCATGATTTCTTAAAGACAATGAGAACCAACCAAAAGCTCTAAGTACTCGAGTTAGCTCGTAGCGCTTGCGTCACCGCGTGCAGTGAAAGTAACACACAGGCTGATTGGTCGCGGGTGTAACCGGGCCGCGCCTGTCCACAGCCCTTTGCGCTCGCTCACCGGGTTAATACCCCGTCGACACATACCACCTTACCGCTGGCCCTCACCACACAGCCACCGGTAAAGTGGATCTGTCAGCGGGGTTAGATAGATATGGGTAATAGATGTAAGAACAGAGTAGAACGATTAGCTGTCCCCCCCTGTTCACCTGCCGCGCCGTTAATTCCATACAAACTTTCAACCCCTACTTTAGACCATAAGGGTATGAATATAGAAAAATCCTATTTTAGTGTTTGTCAACGTAATAACAGAAATCTTTGTGCAAAATTTAAAATCTCTAGGCCCAATAGTTCGAGCTGTGCGTTGATATATGAGTAAGTCAGTTACTTTTTTATATTTATAGATATATGAGAGGATATATACTCCAATGCATAAGAATAAACGAAGCTAAAGTTATCAGTAAAATGATTTTATTTTATAGTAAACAAAAAGACAAGAAAAACGAAATAATGAAATTTGATAACATCATTTGATACACTTAGTCTTGCCTTTAAGGTTCTCTTTGCCCAACATAAGTAAAGTCTGTGTCCGTAGGACACCACTATACTATCACTATCAAAGTATTACAAGTTTGTTTGATTATTTCGTCACATTCGCACGCGTGAAAACGAAAAATAAAAACATTGTTGGGCAAGAGAAAATTATAGTTATTTGTTATAACAGAAGTAACAAAATATTTTATCCCGTGTGCCAGTGAACTTTGTTAGTGATTAATTTATGATAACGGTTTAATTAAAAATCTTGGAATTGTAAGATAAAGCTCAAAAAGTTGTTATTGGTTGCCATGGGAACATTACGAAGTTGGTGTCGCTTTTAGGTGTCGCCCATCGTAAAAATTCACTCTTATCATTTTTGTCTAACGCGCCAAAAGAAATGTAACTCTCGTATAAAACCTTTAAACTTACTGTACGACCTAATAATGAAACATGGCTGGATTAACAATTTCGATATTCCTTCCGAATCTATATGATCATCTTTGATGTGTCTCATGTTCAACTATCTTTCAAACATAACCTCGTTGGAACATTAATTTAGTGTAGCACAGTAAAACCGTGCGAGTGAAACGATTAAAAGCAAAACCCGACACAATCGTTACGCACAAATATGGCCATTCTCGGAGAGGCGCAGGCGTGCGGGCTTGAATTAGTCCTGCCCGAATACGGCCCTAAATTATCCGCAACAAAGTTGATAAACGCAACCTACCTACTGCCTTAGACGGCTTAAATTGACTCCCAACTATTTAGTTACAATGTTTGAGATTTTTGTACTAAACACAGATAAAAAAAGATCTCACGACAATTCTCAGTTGGGGTACAGGAGCCACCCCAGGTGTATATATATTGTTCAGAATAACGTAATTAAATATTTATTTGAATTGGGATTTAAACACAAAAATTGCAAAAACCTACTCGCAACACCTTTTTCTAGTCTAATTCTTTCTATCTTCTAAAGAAGATGTTTTAAATTTAGAAATAGATATACTTTTCAGACTACTTATTTGTTGCCATAACAACCAAAAAATACATTCATAAATATGATCCCTGCATATCCCTCTATGCGAAGGCCGCATTGTCACAGCTTGCTGATCGTGCGGTGAATAAATGCAACGCGTTTGAGCATAACGAGAAATCGTGCGCCGCGTCGATGTATCGATTTCAATAAAGGTTCTAAACGAGGCCGCTCGCCGTTGCCGCCGAGCTGCTGTGATATTTCAGCCATTATGTTCCCCTTGTGCTTTAGCGGAATGAAAGGAATCTATTGGAATAAGATAAGCCCAACAAGCTGTATGTACAAGCTAAACGAGCTGCGTTCAAAACCATGCAGCTGTTTTTGCTGTTGTATGATACGCCCATCATAAACCACCTATTACCACAATACTTAATACCAAAATGGAGGTCTTATAGAAAGACATGTATGCACTACGTTAGCTATTTAAGTTAGCCAATGAATATAAACAAGATTTGAGTTTAATTAAAAGTTTTATTTCTGATACGATCACAGTAACCTTGTTTCATAGCAAGATATGATTGTTGTAAACAAACAAACGTCATTTACCTAACATGGCGGCCATTACAATTTGTATCCCATCGGAAATGGTTTAATTATGTGGAAATCGTGAATTAAAGTTAAGTGAAATTATGTAATATGGATAGATGAGAAAAAGTTGTTTTTAGAAAATATTTTAGAATTTACGAGTATTTTCGATTTAAGCTCTGTATAATCATCCAAGTTAACTCAAAACTATTTTTTTTGAGTTTTCTAAAGCTGATCTGAAAATGTTTGGTGATATAATGACAAATATAATCTATGAAGGGTCACTTTATTCCCCAGGATAACATGAGCCAGGTGACTATAGGCAAATAAAATTCCATATCGCAGACAGTTTAGAATAACGTCCAGTGCGGCGATAAGACACAAGCCCTGTCAGTGAAATTAGAACCGGCAATGTATCTACAATAGTCTCTTTGAAAAGATAAAAATACAAACATCCTGTCACTCAATCTTTACATTCCCAACACAACAGACATAATTCCCTGTTGAACAAATCCCTTGCCATGCACTTTTGTATCGTGAATATTTTTTATTTCCCTTATTCCACATTCAAAAGTTATACCACAAACACAGAGCATTCTCAATTATGTTCTGTACCCATAAAGACCAGCTAAGTCTTTTCACAGTTTCAAAGCTGGAGGGATGGAAACTACTTACTCATGGGAGTCACCTTCAAGACACCATAAAACATAGATGTTTAAGGTCTCCCTTTCATCGTTAGATACTTTTGATAGTAATAAGCGCCGTGATATTGATATCATGTTGGACGATAATTTCACTAATATCAAACTACATTTACGAGCATGTACTTCGTTACGGCGAGGTCTCGCTGGCTAGTTAGGTCGACGCGTGGGAGTGAACGCAATATTGTAGTATATTCGCAATCCTTCAGCCAGCCCTGTCTACTGTCGCTGATAAGAGGTATCTACGCCCACGCGCACTCACCTCCGCTGCGACACCAATCTGTATCGCAGAAATCTACCTAATACCATAATCCAAAACTGATTAGCCATACTTTATTTGGGGCATTATCGATTGGTTTCTAACTTCTGTATCTAATGGGAGCTGGACGAAAGTTTTCATACCATCCGAAAGACAACGATCTTCCCAAGATTTTCAGTCTAAAAATAAGTCCAATAAGTTTTCAGTGGTAGAGCCCGCAACAACATCTGTTGCACGAACAGACTGGCTCGACCGGTGAAATACCGCGAACTCACTGGCGACAGAGATGAAGTAGAAGTATGATTCTGCGTTTTGTGTAAGGTGTTCATAGGGCCAATCCCAATCTTTTTCCCATTCCCATCCTTTCCTAATAAGGGTATGATGGGATGGAGAAGAGGATCGGATGGAGAGGGGATAAATTGGAAAAGACAATATCCTTTTTCCTGTCTATCCCCTCCCCTCCATTAAAGGTAGGCAACGTATCTGCGACTTATTTGCGTGTTGCAGATGTCTATGGGTATGCGGGATCACTTAACATCAGTTGACTTAAGAGTAACCATTCCCGAATGAAATAGTCAAATGAGTCCAAAGTGATTAGAGGGTGTTGGAACAAATCCAAATGCATCTCATTATGCTTGAACTTAGATGTTAAACAAATCATGAAACGGACAAGGAATGACATCGACCGATTTTCCAGGAAAAGAAGAAGGTCGGTAAAAATCCAAAAAAAACTAGGAACATCCTTACAGCAATTCAAACTTCAGACAATCAGATTATAAATTATACGTCCTGACGTACTAAGACATCATTACATCCTTATTCATCTTGATAAAAGTCTACAAAAATATGATCGATCTCCACTAGGAATACTTTTAGGTGAATTGTGTAGAAATGTTACCCTTTACCCTAGAAATGTTACCCTTTCTTAAAAATATAGTCAGAATCGCGTACAAAACTAACGTCCAATAAAAGACGGAAATGAAGAGCCACTAACGCGTCTTGCAGCAATCAATCAAGCATAAACAAAAACTGCAAGTTGTAAAATAAAATGTTGGAAATAAATACAATGAGAAATAAATGAAAAAACAAATGTGCGATCAACAAACACTTTGTTATTAATGAGTTTACATGACTCTTTGAACTTCGCAAAGATAATTAAAAAAATATAAATAGCAGTTGTGTTTCAAGCGTGATATAACGTTAAACACACTAAGAGTCCACAACGGCGCTGTTAATCGAAATTCACCTATTTACAAATGCTACTGCACAAATGAAATATCTTCTAAAATTACCAGAACCATTAAACTGCCACGACTTTACAGAAAATAACAGAGCAAAGTACACGTATTTTACACCTGTTTAATGAAATCTTTATTTGTAGAATGAAAATAGATTTTTATCAAAAAATCTTGGGCAGAAGGAGGAGAGAGCTTCTCAGTCCAAAATAAAGATCCCATATCGGCGGAACAACAAGAGGTAAAAACCACTAAATACGTTCAGGGAATTTTTTAAAGCAAACAATTATCACATATTTAAGGGTGGATGACAATGAAAAAACACATACAGACGAATTGATAACCTACTCCTTCTTGAAGTCGGTTAAAATGAGATATTTAGTTTATCTCATTTCCTTGCATAAGTCTATCAACAAAAAAGTAGGATCAATTATAGACCAATTTGTCAATGTCGAGAGGTCAAGGCGTAAAATTACTGGTAAAAAGTAATTTCTTGTTTAACATTTTTAGTGAAAAAAAAAATGAGTTAAAAAACTGACGTGAAATAATTATAAAAAAAAGTCAAAATATAAACAACACGGAAGAGTTCTGCTAGCGTTATGTAATTTAGTCTACACACAGAAGTTAACAGCAACATTTGAATTGCAAATGACTGCTGCTCTAACGAAAGTCTTGTGCTCGTATGAAATTTAGATTCCGCTCGTTTAGATCCAACAAAAAGAGAGATCATCACGAGATTTATTTTAGTTATGATAACGTTATACGGGAAAAGTGTGGTTTAAAAATACGACGGAATTTTAAAGGATTTAAGGAAGACAAATTCATAGCACAAAAGTACATCGCAGTGTTGGCAGGGGAAATCCTAGAACTATCCATCAGATTAGTGACAAAGTAAAGAAAGATGATACAAGGAGTACCGGCAATCGACGAGTATGTTTTCGTAGATGTGATGAAGAAGAAGCGAGAGATATGTGCCATGTTCATGATCTCTGCCTACCCCTCCGATACACTCTTAGTTGCGAGTGATCTAGATCATTAAAACAAAAGTACAACAAGAGCTGTAGCTGTAATCGCCGCGAACCGGACCTCTATTGACCGGCGCGCACTAAACGCTCTAGCGTACAGAAAACTGGCAACCTTGGCATTCTCCACGAGTTAGCTTTATCAGTCTAATGCGGCGAAGCCAACACAACCGGTGCACTTAACTGTTCCACACAATGCCTGTTATCACGCAGATCGATAAGTGTTGCCAACTTCGCGATGACACAATTGATAAATAAACTTGTTCGTCATGCTTTTGCTAGTTATGTAGATTTCTTTACGAGTTTGTTATATAGACGCACGTACATGACTTTATTGTTATGATATTTATGTAAATACATTATGTATTTTCCTGAATATGATAACTGAAATGGTAGAAAAGCTGTAACGACAGATGTTTCGCACACTGGTCTGATCAGTTTCTCGTTCATTAGATTTCCATCCATTAAACAAACGAGAACAAACTAAACGAGTTGAGTGTACTTTCGTGTCCGCAGGACAAGCGAGAACAAGCGTCTGGTCCTTTCTTCCAGTTTCGACGACTAACTTATTCCTGGTAGTTGTACTAAACACAGTATGGAAAAATGAAAGAGTAATCAGCCAATACGGTTTACTGGAACGGGGACTGTAACTGTGTGCATTTGAAATTCCGAAGATATGCAGTCGAAATCTTACTTCGGATTTATTAGGAAAAATACCTTTGCACAATTATCAACGCCGTTTACGTATTTTCATTTCAAATCGTTCCGAGTTAATGCGTTACACATATAACGATATTAGTAACGCGGTAATTCAATTTCATTTCTTTTAATACTTTCGATCCGCTGTATTTCAAGGTTTATATTTTATATTTTAGTCAATTTCTAATCTCACTGGCTGGATAAACCACCATGTATGTTATTATCAGACCATAAGAGTTTTTTTAATTACCTAATTAAACTGTTATCAAGTGCATTAATTTGGAATTAGAAGTAGTTATTGGTTGTCATGGTAACACCATTAAGTTGATCTCGCTTTTAAGTGTCGCCCATCGTGAAAATTCACTCTCATCATTTTTCCCATAGAAGCATAACTTTAATATATTTTAACTCTCTTTTACTATTTTAATTGTTATTTATCTTTGAATGTAACGATATCTTTGAACGTAATTGTCGCCCTTTTAAAAACGTCGGATAGATTTGAATCGTTGCACACTTATAAAGGTCCGATGACAATTCAATAATTTAAAAACTATATCCCACTGTCACTTGCCAGGATCTTCAGGATTTGTAATTTTTTTCAAATTGAGAATAACACCATCTAGGTGCAAATTTAAATAACAATAGATACTTTAGGTAAGGATAGCGTATTGTTTAGTTTTTAAAAATATTAATTTTTGTAAATTACAAATGGAATAATAAAAACACCAGTGTTTTTGTTGTTCAGTTCTGTAATGTAAGACTTTTTTAATTTTCAATGTTGAATGAATAATCGTGTATTCATTGTTCCAAAAATAAAACACAAAAATGAGAAAGTCAAAAGAGATTTTGTATTGTGCCGCCCACGGTCTAGAGCAAACAGTATCTACGTCATTCGGGGCTGCCTACTAAACACCAACAAATAAATGTTGAGCTCCGCTAGGGTTGCCAATTCATACAGCTCTCCAGACTGTACTGAATTCTTATAAGAAATTAATACACTTATGATGTAATAGCAGCTCTTTACTCGAATTTTGTAAAAATGGCACACAATATTTCCGATGGCGTTGTGTTTCGTTATTTATAAATACTTAAATTAGCTTCTGATAGACAGACAATGTCAAATATTATTATTCTTAAAACATAAAGTACGCTGGCAACACAGTCGTGACCGTTTATTGTTGATGGATAGTGTCATGACACCGCCCGATTGTGAACTTGTCAATTTTTAATCTCACTAGAGATATTAATACTGTCAGCAAATTGTAAACTCGGCGAATCATTCCCAATTTCTCGGCAATTTATAAACTGTCGAAGTTCAAATCTTCAAATTGTGAAATAATATTTTGTTGGCTTTGCATTGGCTGACATTAAAGTTTAAGTTAGAATGGAAGTTAGTTACAGGTTAAGTTCCTTAAGTTGGACATACTACAAACGTGCTCGCCAGATCTCCAAGTGGAATACGCAGTATATTTTTTTATTATTGAAGAAACGGTACGGTAGTGGTAAACAAGCAAGCGGATCACCTGGTAGTAAGTGAGTGCTACCCATAGACACTTCCACAACAAGCCAATGTGTTGCAGATGCGTTACCTATCTTTATCGGACAGAGGAGGGCATAGACAGGAAAAAGGATATTTCCTTTTCTCCGTTAACCCCCTCTCCGTCCAATCCTCTTCTCGTTTCCCATCCTATCCTTATGCGGAAAGGGTGGAAAGGAGAAGAGGTCTGAAATTTGGCCTCCGGCACCTCACTCTTAAGTCGAAACGCAGAGTACTCCTACTTCACGCCTGTCTTGTGTAAGTTCGTGGTATTTCACAGGTCGAGCCGGCCCATTCGTGCAACAGATGTTGTTGCGGGCTCTTGTTAAGTTAACGGGGAACGAATCCCCAACTTTTGTAAATAAGTCACTTATCAACCGAACTATCTGCGTTCCAACAATATTAATTATTATAGCGAAATAATAATATTTTGTAATAATCGGTCACGTGATGCTTTTACAGCACTATAAAGTATTTTAATAGGGCAATAATTCATCGTTGACGTCTCCAGATGTCGCTTCGCCTCGCGCATTGTTTGTTTAAAATATCAAACTGTTATAACAAATGGCAACATTAATTTATTTATATAGATATAAATATAACCATTAAATTTTATTAACAGTGTAATAGTATTAAAATATTTATGGGCTATATTAAGATTTACGTCTTTTTATGGGACAAAAATGAATGGAAGCAAAGCGAAGGGAAAAATAGAAAGAAGTAGATCATATATCACCTCGCTTGGTGATGATGAAATTCAAGTGTAAATACAGAGGGGCAGGATCCTGGCACACCTCTCTCGCTTCCTCGGTTATAGGTGCTCCTTATATCGGCCTTTTCTAGTAAGCCACTAATCTGATCGATATAAGTTCTCCTAGTGCGTCCCCTACCAACACTGCCACTCACTTTTGCTACATAAATTTGTTTCATTATTCTCTCTTCATTCCTTTCAACATGCCCGAAAGCATACCTTTCTCAACTCACGACACACTTTTCCCTTATAAATCTATTTTTAATCAAATCATTCAAGTCACGCCTAACATACTTTTTATGATTTGAAAAATATCACTCAAATGTTGACTCAACATATAACATATATCTAAGAGATACATATTTCGAAAAGACGCAGCACCGGAAAAAAAATGTTTGAACCCGAGTCACTGCGCCGAAAGTATATATTAAATTAACATCTTTATTACGTAAAGGCTGCTCCCTGCTGACCCCGGACGCGGGTCGTGGTACAAAATTGCTAATTAGATTTCACGAGCAATAAATAATATTACAACATATCCATATCCATAGAGAAATTATTACGTGAATCTATAAAACGGTAGAGTTGGCTGTACCCCGCTATCGGAGAATATTGTACGAATGCCTCAAAAATTAACATGGCGGATGTAAGTAAAATACAGTCGGATAGACAAATTTGTAGCGAGTATATATATTCTCCAAACTTAATGTAAAATATCACAACACAAATGATATAAGGTTTTATCAGTTCTTTCCTACGAAAAGTACGAAGAAATGTTAAGAATAAAGTCAGACCTGGTGGTCGATTACACAATAAGCTGCAATACGTCCAGCCGACCTCGTCTGGTGACAGCCGGAAGGCGCTGCTGTGGTCAGGGTCGGAGGACATCATGTGCATAAACGTCACGCAAAATATACTGGTTTTAAAAACAATTATAGCCATTTAATTTCTCCATCTAAATACGTTGTTTATTTTTACACTGTCTTGGGATACGAATGTGACCAATTTACAAAAAGAATTCATTAAAATAGCTTAAATAAGTCGAAGGCTTATTATAATTCTAGATTTCCTTTAAGGGACACTAGGGTACATTCTCAAACGCATCTTGCCCTTCCTTATAAGTGGGGACGAGGTCGATTTATTTAGAATTTTTGCAAATGGCGACAGATTGATGAGAAGACGTCATGCAGGGAAGTTCCCTTCTATTTTAAATGTACTAGCGGGCCGAATAGAATTGAACGCGGCCGCCTATTAGTGGGTTCAATTGACACTTTGCAGTTTTTTTTTAAATCTGCTATAAGTCATTGGCAGTGCAACCTATCGGGTTCAAATGCGAAACCAAACCATCCAGGTACCCATTCAAACACACAAAAAATTAATCAAATCGATCCAGCGGCTAAGGAAGACTTCGGCCATATACACACGCTCAGTAAATATATGTATTTTGTTTATATAATACATTTATAAATGTAAGGAAGCTATTTCAGTTGCTCTATAGTGACGTACACTACAAAGTCTAGGCTGGTTACAGTCGCGATCTAGTTACGGATTCCCAGGAAATAAGGTAAAATGTGTATAATATTGCCCTCAATACCCGCATAAAGGTATTGTACACGTATGCCACCTGTTGTGCAGTGACGTACATAATATCTAGGAAAACTGAGGACAGGGGCGTATTCATTTTTTACAATTTGTCTTTTATCTTAAAAAATGGCTATACATTTGTACTACAAAATTGTTAAACGTATAAAATACTTCGTAATATTAAAAATTATCTAGTTTTAAATAACTATTACCAAAGCGTAGCCACGCATTTATAGTATAGCACGCATATAGTATAGTTTGAATAATTTTATACGTATAAGAAAACTCAGACAAAACTGTTATTTTACATTATTCTGCCTTTCATAATTGGGAAGACAGGAGCGAGACATGAAAAAGCAATTGAACGTGAATCGTGGGCGCAATATCAATTTGCCTTAAGCGAAAAGATAATGTTCAAGTAAAGATTTCAACGGTACCGGTAAATTACACAATGATTACAAACTAAAAACGGAGTCTGTAAAATCTTTCGAATAATGTTCTAAAACTAACTAGGCTCTCATTTCAACGCAATAGTGCATGGCGGGCAAGTGTAGGCACCAGACTAGATTAGGCTGCGAGAGATAAAACTACGCTCCAAAGTGACCTTGAAGCGCGAGCGAAGCGAAAATAGGCCCCGAAGCCTGACTGGTCACGAAGGACGATACGATTAAACCGCTCCGTGCTTTCATGTGATTTATTTATCAAAATTTATTGTATTACGATGTCTACATCCAATGTTATGTATTAAAAATATTACGAAAATCGTCAGCCAACGTTTAAACAGACAACCTTTTCTCCGTTGCAAAGTAGTCCAGCACTAAGTGCGTTAATCCTAGATCTCTTTATGAGTCACATAAGCGATCTGAGTAAGTTTCTGAAGCTTTAAGAGCTTACTACATACTTTGTTTGCCGACTTGAGAAGATCATCGGTGGCTTCAAGTTGTAGACATGTGACTTTTGGTTGTAAGCTATCTACTATTAAAATATTACTAACACTTTTTTGTAGAAAACAATTCTTACGTGTAGCATTAATTTATGTATGAAGGCACGTACGCTTGCTACTTTTCATTGATAGATTTTGTCAACATTAAGCGAATTAGTAGTTTTAAAATTAAGAGGTAGTTCACTTTGGTAATCGTTTCCTGTAAAGAAGTGCTTGCACAGATTACGGATTCTCAATTTGCACGATTTTGACACAGTCTCTCGCTTCCTATGCATTATTCATCAAGGATTCCCTTAGTATCGTATTTCTTTAGTATGTCTGCCTGTCTTAATTGAGAGACCCATCTGGTAGGTGTACTTTCGTCTAGAAAGTACCAATTCTGTCACTTACAACACAAATTTCCCTTTATTATTCTTTCACTCTTGTTAGTTTAATTTATATTCATAATATTACATATTTTCTAGGAAATTGAAATATCTTAAGAACACATGGTTGGACGAGATCTTGGAATGAAATTCAAATGTCAAAGGTTAAAATATTCTCAGCGGGGATGGGGATCGCTTATTGTAACCTTTACGAGGGTTCGTTGAATCTGTGTTCTTTAGGTGGCTCAGCCCGTGTAGTTATTATCAAGAGATATGTCGCTTTCCATTACTCGAGGCGTATTGTTGAACATCGAACATACTAGAAGTATCGTTTTTCTTTTTATGTTTCACGAAAAGAAATTGTTACATTTACTAAATAACTTAATTTTCGTTATAAGAATCATTACTTTCTTTACGTACAATATTCATTGTAGTTTTAGACCACTTCTAATCGCCTTCTGAAAGGTTTGTCAAATTTAATTCAATTAACACTACTGTCAAATTAAATGCCATGTCAAATTGATTTGTTTCTAAAAGAGTTGATGATCATGCTTCTACCAACCCAAGTGACATCGGATTACATCCTTTCAGAAACCTATTTATAGACCAGGTGGATACTGGAACGTACGTGGATAAATGTGAGTGTTGTGAGCACATCGCCTAATGATCAAACTAAATAACGGACAAGGGACTACGGCACCTACCCAACAAATATGGCCCCTCCGTAATATTGCTATACGACCACAGTCGTTAGACACTACCATTAATAATATTATACACATCTACATGAGAATTTTGTTACGGGTGATAGATATGATGTAGCAATGAAAACACGACATTACAGAAGCTCACTCGTAACAACAAATGCTACATTTAAAGTACCATTAGGTATTGACGAAGAAATGCAAAGTCAAATAAATATTCATATAGATTTACATAATATTTTGCTTGTTAAAAATCGTTAGTAATTTCAATCTAAATAAATAACCTAAATTGAAATTTCGAACATCTTTATATTAAAAAGGTCGTCAACTTGCAGAAAAAAGGTGTTAATGCAATTGACGTTAAGATCACAAACATAGAGATAAGTGGAGTAGCTATCAAATAGATGGAACCGGGTTTTTTTTTCTATTCTGATGTATTTGTAAACTTTGTTACTGGTTGAATTTCCGTAAGGTCTTTATCTTATTTCTTATTGAGGTCCAGGAAAGTAATAGTGTTTTTATCTTCATAAATGTAACTACCGTATACGTTGCCAGTCTTTGTGCAGGGTATTTACTAACCAAAACGTAACGATAAATGTGTCCCATTCAAATCTTTACTGTACATCTTTGGCAGTATATTTTATCTTTTTAACGAGGTCGCAGATCACCGATATGCCTTTTTTGGTCTCACAGTACTGCGCCATCGGCTTTAATATTGCCGTTTATACATATTATCATATAATTTTCGCAAGGATAACTAAAAGACGACGCAATGCAATGCTGCAATTTTAGCTCATTTTTATGCATTTCTCGAAACGATAGCATACGACAATTTTTCATAAAAGAAATCTTTATAAAATGATCCAATTATACCGGCAAATGAGTCTGCCAATTTTGACTGCTTGGCACACTATGCATAAATACTTATTCCGGGAAGAAAACAATGACAAGTTGTCTATCATCGATTAAACAATCATACTGAATGAAACCGTGCCGCGGTTTGAACAAACAAAGGAGACAAACGAGGCAAATTAAACTGCCGCTGGTACGAGTAGACGGCCCTGTTAATTATTCCACTAACTTGTAACCAAATTAGTTGGGGACGAGCGGAGAGTTCGCAAGATTCATTATACCGTGAAAAT
>JWHW01013517.1:445388-457398 GCA_000931545.1 Papilio glaucus
TCAAAATGGCGATAATGAAAACCTACGCCATGTTCCCGCCACTGGGGGCGGACGAGACGGCCGCGTCGCCGAAGCTCGACCACTTGACGACAGACCAATTATTTAACTACTGAAACTAGAGACCAACAATAATTCTAATACTTACTATGCTAACGAAATTTTCTGTGAGTTACAGATGTAATCTATACAAAACAGTTACTTGAATTAAAATCAAATTACCATTTAAAATGTCTCTTTCTTTGCGTTATTATAGTAAGGTAAAGTCTGCTATTGTACGAGACTCAACTCTAGTGTTGCCACCCACTCACCCCTGATCGGAATAAAGAGAAATACAATTGATCGAGTTGTTGAGCCTTTCCGGAGAATATTGGCGCCATACATTTGACTGACAACTAGTTACTCGAATTTATTACAAACAGGCTTCACGTGTCATTGATTTTATTCCTGTTAAAAAATTAGGGTTTTCCAAAAATTAATTTTTAATATTAGTTTCTGTAAGCTACAGCGTACATGCTCGTTTTAGATATTTTAATAATTATGAATTTAATAACTTTTAGTCTAGTATTATTTGAAGTCAGTAAGCATCGTGGACAAGACCCTAACTGAAGATCAAAGCTTCACGTGCTATGGCAAGAGGCGACAACAGGCAGACCGCAACAGACCGAAACTCGGACCGCCAAATATTGTTAAATATACATAGGTATTTAAACTATATGTTCATATAACTTTCATACGTTTGAAAAATAATTTCATACGTTTGAAAGCCCCTTAAGTAATTTTCCTAGACCTCGATTACAAAATCAACGTATCCGGATCTCACTTACTAATTAATAATGATTATTATTTGCATTACTAAATAATAATAACTAATTAACAATTAATGTGAACATACTAATTAATAACGGATCCCCGATCTATGATTTTTGGACCTGTTTTTGTTTTTACCATATAACATACATTTAATGGGTCACTTAATCTCTGGTGAACCGCTTGCTTGTTTGCCTCTACCACACCAAAAATACATCTTCAGGATCGCATCTCAACGGCATTAACTCTACGAACATGCTTTTCCTACAAAACTCAGCTCATACGTTAAAGTAGGGACTAGTACAGACTCCTAAATTTGTCAACATTAAAACATAAAGTTAAAATTTCAAACTATACTTATAACCTAGAACTAGGAATATGTTTATTGCGTTATAACACGACGATATGTTAAATAGCTGATAATTACAAATATTGATTACGTATAGTTAGAAAGTTGATCGTTCTCTGAACCATCAAAATATGGCTTCCAACTCAAACTTTTATTGACGAGTTTGTTTGAACGCGCTAAACTCAGAAACTACCTATTATTAGGGAAGTAATTTACTACCATTCTTTTCTACCACTTCAAGTAAACTTAAGCTTGTGGTATAAGGTGGTTCATAACTAGAACCCACGACCTCAAAGTTAATGGCTCGAGCCAAAGTAACGGCCAGAGCCTCCCGTATGAGCCCTCGAGGTAAGTTATTCTTAAAGTTGTTTAGGTTAGACGTCTGCGCTTTACCCGGTGTAACTGTAGATGCCTTCACTAGGCAAACAGTGACAAATCATCCACAAATCAACTTGCCAGCGTCTTAAATATGGAAGGAAGCGAGAGTTATACCGAGCGTAAATTTTAAACATCGTAGAAACTCCGATTGCAAACCATCAAAGTAATTTGTACGTCTTTGAATTGACATAGGTAAAACACACATCGCGGGAATACCACACAGTCGTCAGTTAAAAAAATGAAAAGTAATTCGTGCGCCTTTGAATTGACATTAAGTTTTTTTTAAACAGCACAATATTCAGCACACATGGCGGGAATACCACACAGCAACTTATTGAAAACCCATGTCGTGGTCGACTACACGATAAAGTCATATGTAAATAACGACCCGCGGCGCTGCCTACCCACTAGCAAACACATAGTATATCCATCAATATCTCGACTTCGTCGTTCATTGACAGGATAAAAACTTTACAATAGCACATCGCTCGTCAAACGAATCCCTTCTGTGTTAAAGTTAAACTTGATGAGTTTACAGTAACAATTTAACATAAGTATAGTGTCAATTAGACCGTAGATAGCCCTTCTACAAGATGAACCGATGACCTGGTCAAGGATACCGGAGTCCAATCCACATGTGGCAGAGGACCGATCTTTGTGGCGACCAATGGGGGAAGCCTACGTTCAGCAGTGAAGGAATGTTGGCTGTTGAGAGGGATAGAGATTCTGTAAATTTGGTGCCAAATACTGTCTACTGAAAAATATTTTGTATTGCACATTCGTGTAATACATTCAGCATTACAAAGAAACCATTGATAAGTGTGCATCGAAGGAAAAAATGCCATCCACATTCGATGTGTTCCGTTTTGAAGTTCTATTGAAACCGTTTGGCAAATGAGGATATCATTGTTGGCCGCTAGAAGTGACACTTAATGGGTATATAATAAAAATATTTGTAACTTAACGTAACAGCCGAAATAGCTCAGTTGGGAGAGCGTTAGACTGAAGATCTAAAGGTCCCCGGTTCAATCCCGGGTTTCGGCAGAATTATTTTTATGATAAAGACAAATATTGATTGATGAATTTAATAAATGAACTCTACAAATATCCTGAAGTTGTATTTTCCTAGTGTGCGCACAATTATCTCCATTAACAGTTAAAAGTGTAAATTACCATATAAATGCTATTTTTCCTATTGTATTTTTTCGAAAGACGGAAGGACGGACAAGGAAAGTCAAAGAACCATGTTCTCCCAACCCGTCGCCGCTTAGTTCCGAAGCTATTTTAGTCGTTAAATTACTAAAATTATAAAAAAGAAATATTTGATTGTTTCGGTTAAACTAAAAAAACTACTAAACATATATTAAAATTTCATTCACTTATGGGTATATTTTATCTGTCTATCTAACAACCCGAACGAAGCCTAAGTTGCTAGTATGTTTTTCATTATAAATTATTATTGTTTTATAAACTTGTTATTTTACAACGTATACTTAGGATCATAAACAGAATATAGTTGATGTAAAATATAAATATAAAATTAACATCTATACGAGACTAGTTAATTCAATATCTACAACTTTAAAATATTCTCATAGATCTCTAGATAGATAGATAGGTACCCAGAGGTGGATTCAGGCCTAGGTCCGTGAGGCCCGGGTCTAGGGCGGCAGGACTTAGGGACTGGACTTAATTTTTCAGAACGCCAAAACTTTAAACCCGAAAAAATGTAATGACTATGCATTTGAAATATTGGTTCCGATTCTTTTTTTATGAGTTTACGATTTTTTTGTGCAATATATCAGTGTGCAGGAGTTAAGAATCAAAACTATGAAAGAATCAAAAAATGGAATTTATTGCTCAAAACAGCGATGAAAAACCGACTATCTAAACGGGATTGCAGCAAAATTACACCATCTAGAAACACCGTGTTGGCTTTCCTTGCGTCCTTCCTCTTGCTTACTCCACATACTTGGCAGCTTCCACTATTCCATTCTTTATTTTAGCCCAAGCACTCTCAAAGTCCATTTCTTTTAAATTCCTTTCATTTAACTCGCAAAATTTTGTTTCCAACTTACATATTTTTCTTTTACACTATGATCTTTCAATACTTCTACTTTAATACGTTCTACCGGGGTAGTAGATGCAGGTGCTCGATGGCGCCAACGCTTGAACAAACCCTTGGCCCGGCATAACACCAGATAATGGTCAGTTCCAACGTTGGAGCCCGATAAGCCCTCGTATCTACTAACCCGCTTTTCATTCATTCATCTACAACTACAAAATCTATTATGCTTCTGTCTTGCCCTCTTTCCCATGTATACATATGAATCTTCTTGTGGCAGAACAAGGTATTTGCTACAACAAGATTCTTTTTCCGCACACACCACGAGAAGACTTTCGCCATTCTTCCAAAAAATATCTTTCAAATAAATTAGTTAATAAGTATCCTTATCATTTGGAAGACTTTAGGGAATGAAAGCATTCATGTATACTATCGGCACAAAGATGCAAAGACCAAGCAACGGAAGATGTACGTTCTGCGCAAGGGATATGCAATGTAGTTATTGCATTCTCGAAACATTCAAGATGTTTATCCAAATGTAGACATTGCTCTACGAATTGTTCAGGAGAACAATCTTTTTCCACCTTGAAAAGGATAAAAACTTGTTTATGCGCAAGTATCGGCCAAGATCGACTTAAATATTTATTTACATTGTTTAATAATGATATTTAAATAAAATAAAAATTATATTTAAAAAAAAAAAATCAAAAGGAATAGAATATTGTCCATGAAAAAAGGGCGACGCATCAGACAGGGCCTAGGGGGGCAGCAAGTCTAAATCCGCCACTGTAGGTACCTATAACATGTAGTAAAAAGTTGTATTGCCGAAACCCGGGATTGAACCGGGGACCTTTAGATCTTCAGTCTAACGCTCTCCCAACTGAGCTATTTCGGCTGTGTTGTACCGTGCCACAAATCAGTGCCCACAAATAAATGATAATGTGTTATCAATTCTTTATATTGCACAACAATGATAAACCGTAGATAAAATAATATTATGACTTAAAAGTTAAATCAAAATATAAGCTCACATTCAGCCATAACAACCAGAACCATCGTAATTTCTAGTGGTATAAGTTCAGGTAATTTTGCATATATCGGACCAAAGTAATATTTGAAACTAAGAGGGTACTTCGCCAGCAACTTTGACTTTGGTTCACCCGATATCAGACCGCATCTATAAGCACCTGTAACAAGCTAATGTGTTACAGATGCGTTGCCTACTTGTAATAGACAGAGGAAAAGGTAAATTGAAAAGGGTATTTGTTATATTCATCCCCTCCCTCAAACCCCCTTTCCCTTCCAATCCATATTAGAAATGAATGGAAGTGGGAAAAGGAGTAGTATTAAGCCTCCGGCACCATACTCATCAGACGAAACATAGAATACGTCTCCTGTCATCTGAGATCATGGTATTTCACCGGTCGAGTCGGCCTATTCGTAACACAGATGTTGCGGGCTCTACCACTGTTGAAACCTATGTCGTCTAAATGTTTATACCGCTTATCTGATGCTATGTGACAATTCTTACATACTTACACACAATTACAGCTTTATGTAGTGCTAGTTAGAGCCTGGTTATACCGGTTTTAACTTGATCTGTTTTGTGACAAAAAATAAATTAGTATACATGTTATTATTAGCAGCAATTCGAAAGTGCTAAATAACCATTACTATTAGAAGACAGTAGGTCACACGTGCTATCGCCAAATAATGTCAACCTAGCAACACTCATTGCCAGCAGAGTTACAAGTTTATTGTCTTTGTACCACCTAGCGCGTATTCATTACTTATCTAGGCACCTTTTTTTTACGTTTGGAAAATGCGCCTTATGCATGTCCACTGTTCAGGGCAACAGGGGTCTGTGGGGCTTACCCCACGAGAGGAATACCCACTAAAACCAAACGTTAATAACCGTGGTGTGGGCGCCGCGGGAGCATGACAAGCACGTGACACCGCGACACCCACTGGCCGCCCCGGGATGAGGCCCCGCACTACGCTCTTAAAAGGGCGCCGCGCCCAATATGGTATGGGGCGCTCCTACGAAACGACACCGTGCAATGCAGGTTCGGGAGTCCCCGCCCTCGCCCGCTGATGCCGCCTTTAGTTTTTTATAGAGGTTCACTCCTCGTGTCTTGAGAAAGACAGAGGCCCGTGGTCCCAGCGTTGCCAACGGGATTACGCGTAATACGGCTGAAAGGGGAAGTGTGACCCCTTCCCCTCGCAGCCCTAACCTAAATAATCATATAAGGCATTTTTCCTGATGTATATACTGTCATTTGTACAGAGATGATGATTAACTTCCTTAAATAATGGTTTAGTTTATAAATAATTAAATAGATATGACTCCCGGAGGGTTAGGCAGAGATCACGAATTTACGGGTACTCCTTATATCGCCTTTCTTTAGTATGTCACTAATCTGATCGATGTAGGTTCTCGTAGGACGTCCCCTGCCTGACGTGCCTTTTACAACATAAATTAGTTTTGTTACTCTCTTTCTTTCATCCGTTCAACAAGCTCTAATCACCGCCGCATACCTATCGCAATGCCAGTCACAACATCCACTTTTACGCCGTAAGGTTTAGTTCAATTTTATATTTATAGTTAATATAAAATTTTAATAAAATAGTTTGGTTCACCTCAATATAAGAGAGTTCATAAGCTACTCCACACAGTAGGAAGTAGATGTTTGCGAAAATTTCTGCATTCCGAATTATTATTATATTGAGATTTTGTTATTGTACAATCTCAACGATCAAGCTTTTTTATAATATTAAAAGCATTGATAACTGAGTTGATAATATTTATCATTTTTCTTTAAAAAAAATCACAATTATCAGGTCATTATCGCCACAAAATTCAAAATGGTCTAAGGCAGTATTTTGCAAACTGTGGGTCGCGACCTCTTGCGGAATCTCATAGACTAAGAGCGAATTGAAAATTGCCGATAATCGAATACTAATTTCAAAATTTGCCTCATCTATGGCAGCCCTTAATAAAGGATTCATGATCGATTCCCAGGCTCGCTGTCGAGGCCTGCGTAGTAACGTACTTGCGAGTTTACGAGCCAGGATTCAGGCTTATCATCCGCACTTGCATTATTTGCTCATTTTTGCATTTTGTATTGTATTTGGTACTCAATTATGTCTCTACCAGATACCTAATCATGAAATTTGATATTTGTAACATAAAAAACACGAGTTAGAAACAGCTGCAGGTCGCGAAATAATTTTACATACCACTTACATTGGAGCCGTGTCATGAAAAAGGTTGAAAAACATGGGTCTGAGGTACTTTATTTGCATCTGCTAACAGTTCATGTTGATGTTATCCGAATATTTACATATATATCATAATTTTATATTTCATATTTTATACGTATTTAAATCATAATAAACCTACATATAAACCAAATTCCATTAAATGAATAAAGAAACGCCTTGTACTTTACTGTTTGAAAGGAATTTATCTTGTGAGGAACTTTCTGCTGACTAAAAATATGCAGGTGTTTTTCTTAGAATCGTTAAAAAAAATGTTGTCGCCTAATTCAACGAATTTAAAAAAATGTCCATAACATTCGATTTGATTTGTGAAAATGATTCAGTTCTGTTCTATTTTATTTGTACGAGACTTAATTATTTTGTCTCGGACCGAAACACAATTAGATTAAGGAAAGAAAAACATTCTGTTGCCACTGCAAAAATCAGTTAAGTCTAGGTTTAATAATTATAACAAAGAAACAAAACAATATTTTTTATCAACAATGCTGCAATTACTTATGAAGTTTTTTAGTTAGTCTTAAATTTGAATACACTCGTCGTTAGTCGAGTATTGATTTGATAGAACATTTTTAAGGGAGGACAACATTACAAAAGTTGGTTATATTGGTCTAGGGATGTCTATCTGTAAGAAAATAATTTTAGATTATTTTTACCTACACATCACACAATTTACATTGAAAATGTTTTGTTCACTGATGTAACAGCAGTACTTCGCTTCAGCCACATTATTTAACAGTGGTACCAGCATATTTTACAGTGGTAGAGCCCGCAACAACAACATCTGGAATGGGCCGGCTCGACCAGTGAAATACCACGAACTCACAGAAAACAGGCGTGCAGTAAAAGAATTCTGCGTTTCGTCTGATGCCGCCGGAAACCTGATTGCAGCCCTCTTCCCCTTCCCACTCTCTCCTCATAAGAATAGGATGGGCCCGGGGAGGGGTTAACGCGGAAAAGGAAATAACCTTATTCCTGTCTATGCCCTCCTCTGTCCATTAAAGGTAGGCAGCGCATTTTACCTCAATTGACCTCAGCTACGGATCACATGAAATCACATCACACGGTATACATATAGCGACGAGCCATGGTAGATTTTACTACAATACCGAAAATCGCACTGCAATGATTTATTCAACATTGCATTTTCTCCATATATATTTAACATTGCAAAACTGCGTAGGAATAATTATAAAGGAATTTAAAAAATGGGACAGGTCCCTGAAATTCGCCGGTATTTAAATTCAAACCACATTTACAAAATCTTTGATCAAATTAATGTCGAACCGAAGACGAACGTCCCTTTAAATTAATCAGTGATAGAAATATAGTCTATCTTTTTCTCTTCTTGTTTGATTGTTGTCTCTCTTTTATAGGTCAGGGTTGCTTCTGAAATTCTTTGTACTTTCACTCGAACTCGAACTCGAATAATTTGATTTGTTCTTCAAATAATTTTACTACGAAATAAGATCTTAGTATAATTGTTATCCTCAAAATGATAAAATGTTCTTCACTCGTCTTGAGTTATCACTTGTCTTTTATCGTAGCTAATTAGAATTGCAGATAAGATGATTTTTGTTTGTATAATACATTCAACAAGCGAGTCTCACATATCGCGGTCGCCGATTGATGCTTACGAAAATGGCTAGTTTATTAACACAGAAAAGTTTAGTTGTTGGAAAGTTAGCAAAATATGTTAACGATTGTGCGAAAAGACTTTCCTCGCATTTTATTTACTATCCCGATAATGAAAAACCAGTTTCGGGTAAGTTTTAAACTTTTAACTGTGACTACCATACTTATTTTCAATAATAATGTTCAAGTGTAAATAATATATAAGCATGTTATATTTAAGAATTTAGTAATTATTGTGTTTTTTTAAGTTTATTATAATATTTTAACGAAGGAAGTAGACATTAATACTTATTTAAACTGTTTTTAAACTTAATACTTTAAATTACATCAACTTATATGTCAAAGCTCAGACATTCATTCATATAATTATTTGTAATCAAATAAAACAATCCAAGTTTAATTGAAACATACATTTCTTTAATTTTCATTATGCATGAATCGATAGATGAAGCCTATAAAAATTGGGACTTGTATGAAATAATTCTTGCTTGTCCTTGAAGAAATGAAAAGCTAGCTAAAATTCATTGAATCTACCATGATTCTAACAAAATTATGAGCAGTATTTATTTTGAATGGTGCACAATTATTATTTTAATTAATTTCAATTCTCTATATCTGAAATATCCCATTATTTCACATTATAGTGTTTATCAGTTTTATATTAAAAGATAGCAGATTTTTATTTTAAATTTTTAATATTTAACTTAACTTTTTTTTAATACTTAACAATCTGAACCATCAATATACTTATGTGTGATAAGGACAAACTTTATCTAATAACTGAACATTTTACATATGTCTTTTGTTATAAAGTTGAAATGTACGCACCCCAGCCAAATTGACTGATGCATTCTATTACTTATAAGGATCTTCAATACCCCAGGAGACTTGTTCAATTTTGATAGGAAAAAAGATTCTGAAGGAAAGTAACTAAGTCATAGATCTATAACAACTGACAGTGGTTGTACCAGCAACAACTATATATGTTGCACTAATGAGCTCACTCAACCAGTGAAACACCACAACCTCACAGAAGAAGAAGAGGATTTGATAGGGAAGGAATGGAGAGGAGTTGGAAATACCCTTTATTTGCTTCATTAAACCCTCTGTTCATTAAAGGAAGGTTATGCATTTGCATCACATTACATTTGTTGCAGATGCCTTTGGGTATTGGTCACTTGATATTTGGTGAACTGCTTACTCATTTGTCTTTTTAAAAAACCTGGCACATAATTTTCATTGCTATTTAATAAATTATTATATATAAACAGGTGAAACAACCAAAATGAATATGATGCAAGCAATAAATAATGCAATGGACATCACATTACGAGAGGACCCCACCGCTGTACTCTTTGGTGAAGATGTTGGTTTTGGTGGAGTCTTCAGATGTGCTCTAGGTTTGCAGGTAAAAAGTCAGTCTTTTTTTTCAGTCAATGTCTTCTTCAAAAGTTTAGGATACTCAATGCATATATTATTATAAACCGTCCCCTAGAAGGATTTATCTATTTGGTAGTTTAGTCAACTTATTATATTGCAATCTGTAAATATCAAGTAAGCATTTTCAGTTAATAAAATAATCATTAAATTGTTTAGAATTAAATGTTTCATGGATAATTAAACACCACTCCCTGACAATATCTGTTGAATTTTTAAAATACTTTGCCTTTATTTTTTTAACAGTTTAATCAGTGTTTGAGTATAATTTAGGTATCTAGTGATTATTGTACTAAATACATACATAATAGTATTTAGCAGTAGTTTACAAAAGTAATTCTTAAATTTTAGACAAATATTTTTAGTAGAACACCTTTGCAAATATTTACAAGCTCCTTAACAGCCTCTACTATAAAAAATACTCATACAATTTATATATATACATATTCAGGACAAGTATGGTAAAGACCGTGTGTTCAACACACCGCTGTGTGAGCAAGGCATCGCCGGCTTTGGCATCGGACTGGCCACTGCAGGTGCTACTGCCATCGCTGAAATACAATTTGCTGATTACATATTTCCCGCTTTTGACCAGGTAACAGCTTGCATACTATATTATGGAGGGGTCGGCAAGTAGTTAAAAATTATTGAGGTGCCAAAAAAATATAATGCTTTAAACCCCAGCAGTAGACAACTATTGGCTGGAAAGAAGAAGAATTTTGTCCTGGTCTACAGCAGAGAGGCTCAAACCCTCTTATATTTCTCTGTTGCCACCACTGTTTACCCCTAAAGTAGCTTTGTTATAATGTGAATAGGGAAGATACTTTTAGTTAGAATTACAAAGTAAGTTAATAACAGAGAAGTAAAAACATTATTTATGATATCGAGTTAGTTGCTTTGTGCTATGTTTATAAAAATATACATGTTGGATATTAAAAATAGCTTTAATTAATAAACATAATATGAAATGCAATATATTACTAAAATAATAGTTTCACACGAGCAATGTGATTTGATATTTATTGAAACATTGATTGTGCGCAGACCTTGAGCTTGTGAATTTATTTTGTTGCAGATATCTTTAATGTACATGATAAATGATTTTGTTATTGCTATTTTTATGTGAAGAGTATGTACTGATATATGGTCAGGTATATATATACCTGCAGTACAATAATTCAGTATGAGGTTTTTGTGTATATTTAAGACCTATGTCTATTTTCTATAAAACAATAATAAAATAACACATTACATAAACATTTATCAGTGATAAAGCCAGCAACAACAACATCTGGTGCACGAATTGGCCGGCTAGCAAGGTGAACACCACAACTTCACAGGAAACAGGTGTGAAGCCTACTCTCGTCCTATTTACTGGTAGTATTTTCTAATTCTGCGTTTTGTCTGATGAGTGAGGTGCCGGAGGCCCAGTGTCGGTCCTCTTCCCATCCTATCTTTTGTAGAAAACAAGAATTGGATAGGGGAGGGGATGAATAGGAGAAGTGGCTATCCCCTCCTCTGTTCATGAAAGGTAGGCAACACCTCTGCAACTCATTTGCTTGATGCGGGATGCCTGTGAATAGGGGTCACTTAATGCAAACTGCTTGCATGTTTGCCGCATTGTTCCATAAAAACAAAACTGATTATTGAATTTACTTCGATAGCTCAGTTAGTAGACTGGTGAACTGAACTAGATATGGCTTTGTTATGTTTCTCCTCCCCGTGTACAGTGATTATGGTCCTCTAACGTTCAGAGATTTTCCGCAGCAGTACTCAGTGGAGTTTTTGTTAGCTTTGTTAACTTCAATTTTTTAAATTTTTTTGCAGCTAGTGAACGAGGCGGCGAAGGCACGCTACCGGTCGGGCGGGCAGTTCGACTCGGGCGCGCTGACGGTGCGCGCGCCCTGCGGTGCCGTCGGCCACGGCGGCCTCTACCACTCGCAGAGTCCGGAGGCATACTTCGCGCATACACCAGGACTCAGGGTGACGTATATTGCGAATATATTGCTAACATAACCTATGTTACTCACCGATAAAAAAGCTTTCTAAAGGTGAAATAA
>JWHW01013517.1:466703-493303 GCA_000931545.1 Papilio glaucus
GAACACGGTCAAACACTGCTCCGAAGTAGTCAGTCGGTTCCGTTTGTTTGTTCCTCCGTGAGTAATTGCGGCACCCATCTCGCCGATGCTTTCTAAGTACCCAACTTTTTCCAATATGCTTGTAACCGCTCGATTAAAATGTTTACAGAATCTATGACTTCTTGAAGTTTAATTCGGGGGTGGCTAAAACCATAGTGTAACCATTTATATATCTCAAAATTAAATTCAATTACAAAACTTATTTCAATAACATTTTTATATTGTGCCGTCTTTTATTTTATATTTTATTCGTTTTTTAGGTTAAATATAAATTTGTAATGTAGTTGACAACACTTAGCATGTTATGTCGTTGCATTGTTATTTTTAAATTTAAAAATTTGTATTTAAGTGCGTATAATCCAGATACATCATACAATTTATTATTGTTGTATTTAACTTGTTGATATGTTCGCATACTTATCTTTCTTTGAGATAGAGGTTTTACACGATTTCATAGCACAAACCGTTATTTTTTAAAATTTCAAACATGGAGATTTTGTATTCCTGAGGTGGTAATCGAATGACTAACTGAGCTGGATTTTATAAAGACGCCAAATGTATACTTAAGGTGGATTCGCTTTTTGTGTCCTGGATGCTCCATCTGGAGGTATAAAACATCTTTGACTAAAACGATTTTTCAATTTTCTTAACCACATCCTCTCTGGCAGGGGTTGTCAACTGAAACCCCTGCCAACCAATGCCAGCAAGGGTAGCTTGGAGTAAAAAGTAAGAAAATATATTTACGAAAGTTGCTATGTGTAGTATGTATAAATAAGTATGATATATAACGTGATAAATATAAATGTAAATACATTCTATACAAATACACATACACATACGTTACACATTCTAAGTACAAGTTGGCAATTTTTACACGTTCATGTCACACACATAAATCACAATTTTTATGCAGTGATTGCCATATAAAATAATTCATGTTCAGAATATTATCAAATTATAATTTTAAATAATAATTATATAGTGTACAATTATTTTCACACCTTTATTCATGGCTTAAAATTTTATACATTTTTGGTAGCTAGCCATTTTTAATGGTTGTAAGAAAGTAAAAAGTTAACATTCAACTGACAAGTGTAATTTAATTTCAAAAAAATTCCTATTTTTTCCGGTGCATTTGAGTTCTCTGATTATTATGGAGGTATTCAGAGTGGAAATTTACGGCTGATAACTTTGAGGTTAAGGTTTTCTTGCCTTATCCATTATTTCGTACTCGTGACAGAGTTATTTTTGAGACAATAAATTTATGTTGCAAAAGTGAGTGGTCAAAAGTATAGGATTTTAGTAATTCGAATATATCGCTTTACGATTAGTTTTCGAGCATTTACTGGAACGTACTTAACATATAACATACTTTAAAAATGCGTACAAAATATTTTGTACGCATTTTTAAAGTATGAAGGCCCTTTCTCGCAATAATATTATGTTCTGTGCTCTCTAGTCATCAAAGACGGTTGATCTCCCCTGATTAAATTCGTTACATTAATATCTGATGATTGTCATAAAAAGTGCACAGCCACAGTAAACACATGCATTCTTGTTTTTATTTCCTCACGCGTTTTGCCTTCTAAAAATAAGAATCGAATTACAGACCGTTACTGTTCTTTTTCCATTTCAGCAATTTAATGTTCATTCTTTATTTTGTCATTTCACTGAATCACAGTAGAAAATAAAGAATGCCTTTTTATTTTCCCGCCTCTTAAAAAATGCTTAGAACAGCTGTATACATATTTTCGGCCAGTGATATTAATACATTTCGAAAACGGATAGGTACTTATCAAACAGCCCTAGTAATTAGATACCCAGGTAATGTTGTTTCTCAATGCGTCCAAGATAAAGAAGGATGGAAAAAGATGTTTAAATAATGAAGGAAAGGGTAATAATTCGAAAAATTAATACGACATCGTTTATTTCCATAATAACAAAATCACATACAATCTAAAGAGCATGTATACTTCTATAACATACAAACAATACTCAAAAATGTCATTCATTGAATTCATATAATTGCATTACGACAAAATACAGCAAGTAGAAAAATAGAAAATAAATATTATCGTTCGCTTATAATTAGCATAACATAAGTGAGTACAAATTTTGTGAGATTTGAGAAGAATTTGAATTAAAATATGACAGGTACACTCATTGTACAAATTTCCTATTTGTCGCAAACAGTTTTTGAAGCACCAAGTTCTCAATTAATATTTCATAGTTCACATTGGCTTTAAAAAACCTACATGTTTAAGCATTTGATAGTTTTAAAAAAATAGAAATATGATTATTAATCAATCATTAATTGGGTTCACTATCAAAAGTACTTTAAGTAAAAAGATAGTCTAGCTGTTTAAGGTTGACAATTTACGATAGATTTATTAAGGTTTTTTTTTATTTCAACCCATGATACCTACCATGATTTAGAATTTTATTATCAACAAGCAGTAAAATAATATGAATTGTAATTTGAACAAAATAAATAATGAGGCATACTTTAATAATCTACCATTTTATTTGTTTGGTAAATGGACAATTTCATTAAGTAAATATGTTGTTGAGACCCATTGTTCTAGGTTGTTGAAACTTGGGACTGGGCTTTACATACCATAAACACCACTTCTTGTAACAAAGAAATAATGTGCCGTCTTCATTTGGTAGGTTTTAGTAACAATTGGTAATTATACCAATAAAAATACATAATAGTTTATAGATATCGCGAAACTCAGTTTATTTTAAATTATAACCACTATAAAATCTTACACGGTCATCACAGATTATGTACAAATAGATATGCAATAAATGAGGTCAAATAGTTCTGTAGTTATTTCAAACAATATACTAGCACAAATTATAATACAGATAAAATAATGTTCTAAGATATACAACAAGTGACGGTACTAAATAATGACGCTTGTAAGGCGTTTAACTTATTTGATAAAAATCGAAAACAACAAACAAAAATAAAAAAATCATATAAATGTGTTAATATGATAACAAGAAGTATTAAACGAAACACCTGCCTTACGTCAACACTGATGTCATTTTAAATTGTCAAATATGAACAACATTTTGTTTGTTGGCGCCATTTGTCAGTGGTCGGTTGGAAATACAATTGTACCAACATTGCAAACTAAGGGCCCAACGCACTGAGCGGATGCAATCACTTCCGCGCTGTGTTTTTTCGTACATATTTTTGAGTGCGGGGCGCGCGGCTTTGAACATCGCTCAGTGCTGAAATACAAACAAATTAATCAAAAAATTCCAGCTAAAGCGTCATTTATGAAAATGTAGTTTAGACTAATACCTTAACCTAACATAATAACTTTTGATTTTATCATTGTGTTCTTGCTTTGGATACAAAGTTTGCGGTTTTTACTTACACTTACATCGCGAACATTACAAATAGTCTATGGTCAATCTGATTGCCACACCTCTAGATATGAAAAGAGTAGAAACGATTGGATCGTATATTAAAAGGTTCAGTATAAAATCAACCACGCCATACTTGCGGTTTATTGTTGAGAGTTCATTTTATAATAGAAATGGTTAAATCTATTGCGGCGGTCGCCAGCCACCGAACGCGAGCTCCAGCTGTTTGGCGACCGCCAAGCAGAGCCGATCTTGATTTGGCCCCGCTATCACCTGGAACGAGAAGAATAAAACTTGATATTTATAAAAATACAAAGAGCGGAGTGGTAATTTATGACTACCAATTACATTCTACTAAAATTAGGTATGATGTAACAGTTTGTGTGTTGCGTGATGACCGTGGGTTTCCACTGCCGAAAACATTCTCACAAAACATATTGTCGTCTTAGATTTTTCAGAGACAAAGATAGAGAAACCTTGTATCGCGACAAGTTTTTACGCCAGTGGAAACACGGTAAGAAAGCATGTAATGAAGAGTGCATACTGTGGAAGATATTGGGGAAGATAGGTAATGTCAAGCAGTGAGCTGACATACAATGACGATGTACTATATATACAGTAGAGATGGGCACCTGCAGGGCCAGGGGCAGCTGGCCGGGCGCGTGCACGGGCACGACGGTGGCGGGCAGCGCGAGCACGTTGAGCGGCATCGTGTAGAGCACGCCAGCCGCGCGCGCGAACACCAGCCCGTGCCGGTGCGCGGCGCCGGAGTGCACCGGGTACAGCAGTACGCCATCAGATCCCAGCGTGCTCTGCGTCGAAACAAGACTCAACTCACAAATGTGATTAATAAATAAAAAAAATAAGTTAAAATACCCCTTTGGACGCACTCTCAATGAAGCACTAACATATACGACGTATGACGTTTTAATTGCTTCCAAAGAAAAGGAAGAGTTTAGGTCCAAAAATAGACCCTTTCGGAACACCCATTCATAGAGGACACCAGAATGTTTACATTATTTATAACTGTAATGTAAGCTTGCATTTTAATTGCCAAGCGTTTCAGTATTTACTCTAGCATTACGTCCGGTACTGTCAGAAATTATAGTTTATCCAGAAAGATACGTTATATATAAGAGCATTCATAGTTGACACAATCAAAAGCTTAAGAAAAATTATAAAATACTCGTATACTTTTATTATGATTAACCAACACATACAATGAAAAACTAACCTTAAGGAGAGGGGTGGAAGGATCGAAGATAAGTGATTTATAATTATTGTTTAGTGGCTATAGGTCTGTTAGAACAGTTACCGTGATCTCCTGCTGCAAGTCGTCCGCCTTGCGCTCGTAGTACGTGCGGCGCGCCTGTGGTATGAACAGCTTGGTACGGCTGATGAGCGCGAAGCCCAGCCCCTGCAGCGACCTCGACGCCGCCCCGAACATACACTTTATCAGCTCCACTAACAAACTCTTGTCCCGCTGCCGAAAGACAAAAATGTTTAGCGACTTCAATGCATTGTCGTTGTTCCAGGCGTTTGCGAAACAATTACAAGTTGGAGAGATATGCTGTAGACATAATGTATAAAAAACAACGGTATATCCACGAGGTCTTAATGAAAGTCTAAACAAGAAAATCTTTTTGTAATTTCTTATCATATTTGGTCATGAAAACAATCTCAATGTCGGAGAAAAATTACTCACTTTTGGGTTGGCAGGATCGTGCAGTAGATTAGGAATGTCTTTCATGGAGAAGAAAACTGATATCGACATTTCCACTGAATCCTCTAGGGCTTTGAATTTTTTCTGTGAAAAAGAGAACAATTATTTATTTTAAACACACACACACACACAATAAGTTAGTTTTTGCATAAGTAACGTTTATTCTTTTTCTACTTTTTGCGACAATACTGTCTATACTGTAATGGATAAAGTAGAGGAAACATTGTAAAAAGCACGCTGTCTGAGACAGCAATAAAAAAAGCAAATAAACTACAGGTTGAAGCGACAGGGGTTTGTCGCGTGGGGGTTACCTCGCTCAGCGAAGCGCCGCAGTCGGTGTGCAGATAGCGCGCGGCGCGCAAGATGGCGTCGCGTATGCCGCGTTGCACGGGTAGTAGCGCCACGGAGGTTGACGCTTCCGTCATATAATGTACCTGTAACACGTGATTATTTAGAAATATTCAACGTAAAGTAACCATCATTATCCCCGAATATCTATAATGCCATAAGAAAGAAAGAACATTTGTTAGAGTTTAAAGAAGTGGAGAAGGGAGGCATGCGGTTCGGCTACCGGAGTTATAAGGAGAAGTACAGAATTTTTAATGCTTCTACTTGCATTGTCATGCCAATCAATTATGCGAGGTAGAGTGTGACGTACCTTAATCTTAGATATATCAACAGGCTGGTCGAGGTCGAGGAGGTGACTGCGGTCCCCGGCCATGACCTTGAGCAGCAACGGCAGGTCCTCCGCGTGCCGGCAAATGGGGCCCACCGTCAGGAATTTGGGGTACTTTTCGTCCGTCAGCGTCGGAATGTGACCCTCTATGGGGATGATGCCTAACGAACATAATAAACATCACAGCTACTGGCACGATACGTCTGTCCAACGACTAGCGTAAGCAACTCAACAAAATATTAACACGCATAACAGCGTAGAGCCCGCAACAACAACATCTGTTGCACGAATGGGCCGACTTGACCGGTGAAATATCATGACATCACAGAAGACAGACGAAGTAGAAGTTTTTTGAGTTACTTCTGATGACTGAGGTGCCGGAGACCTAATTCTAGTCCATATTCCCTTCCTGTCTTTCCTAATAAGGAGAGAATGAGTAAGTAGAGGATTTGACAGGGAGGGGATGGATAGGAAAAGGATCCTATAAGCAGCGAATCAGGCATCATTATTAACAGAAATCTAGGTAAAATTTTCAAGCGATGGCTGTGTGTGGTGTGCGGTCAGACGCGGTGACGTCACTCACCGGGCGTAGGCTTGTGGCCGAATAGCCCGCAGAATGCGGCCGGGATGCGGATGGAGCCCGCGATGTCAGACGACACACTCAGCGGGGACGCACCGCTCGCCACCAATGCACTCTAACAATACAATACTTTTTATTTTCATCTACTCTTTGTTTTCACTGTAGTAATTGAATGGAATAATTCTGGCACAGCTGCTTCAGTAGACAGCACTTCAAGATGCATTACTAGAATGATGTCGAAATACGTTTTTTGGAAACCCTAGGGTTAATAATGTTTGTTGGTGTGAAGATATTAAAGAATTGACGACGAGATGGAAAATTGTGGATTAGAGCTGGCGATGGAATAGTCAGGGAGCAGTTAAGTTTATCGACTAACAAACTAGTGACTAGTACTAGGAAAAACTAATATATTTAGTAAATTTAGCTTTTGTAATACATAGAAATATCAACAAATTGTGTGTTGATACGAAATTATTGTGCAAAGTATAAAAATAGTTGATTGCACTATACGGGGCGATATCGCGCTTGTAAGGTTGCACAACCTAAGTCCTCGTTACTTACACCGAGAGCGTATTACGTTGAACTTTCTTTTTATTCCTTTGTTTACGTTTTGATGTCAACAATGAAAACTGTTCGATCATGAAATCTTCCGTTTCGGGGTTCGTACATATTTCATGCAATACTTTTAGTTCTTTAACCACTGTACCACAAAATATATGCCTGACGCATTAGGATCCTATTCATAATTGGGACCTTTAAAGTTAGATTTACGGATTAAGATACATGAGATTTTATTTTTAACCTCTATTATTCTTTTGTTTATAAAATTCCAGAGAAGGTACATCGACTGTAATGTGATTTAGACATTAGGGATTCTTTATTCTAGTCGTTATTTTCTAATTCTAAAACTTAAGACAATACTCCTCTTCCTTCAAATAAATAGAGTAGATACCTCTTTATTTGAAGTAGACGCTAGCGTTAACACAGCCATAAAGTATTCCATTGTTTGCACCCATTTCAAACAGTATGCTACGAGTACTTAACGTAGCTCGTACTTTGTGCTAACTTTGCATATTTACCAGCATACACTTATTACACGTACTTATTTATGTTAAGCATACTTCACGTTAAAGTCTATATTGCTTGCAATCTGTGAAAATAACTAAAATTGCATAAGCATTCGCAGCCCTAAACTGACAGTATTTTGATTGTGTCGGTGCTGAGTCGCGGTTGACATTTAGGTCACATAAGTTGAACAGTTTGTCTCATCTATACTAATATTATAAGACAAAATAAAGAGAAAAATACGACAAAAGATTTGATTGTTTTTTTGATCCCAAACTCAAAAACTACTGACCCGATTTAAAAAAAAAACATTAATAACAAAGCTCTTATTTGAGCGAGTAACGAAGGCTTTTTGTTTATTTATCTATATATCTCCCGGCGAAGCTGGAGTGTGTTGCTAGTTCTATCATAAAAAATCTTCTAGTGAACACCAGGGAACACCAGAGTTCTGCATATTATAAATATTTTAATTTATGTTCTGTTTCATGTTTAGTATTGGTTGCCAGTGTTTTTTTTTCAACTACAAGTTAGTTTATAATTTTAAGTATATGTAACATTGCATTCGTCTGTACGCAGCCTAATTTAGAGTTGTATCGTCCGTGCAAACAATTCATTTATTCACACAAACGGCGTGTCCATAAACATTGTATTAGCCCGGCAATGGAGTCATAAAATATGAATTGTACTTTAGTTTGTTCTACAACCTTTGCAATGCGCTCAAGGACAATTACGTAGGGTATTTGTATGTATCTATATACATGTAGATATCTGTATATATTTGTATAACTCACTAACAGCCTTTTCGCAAGTCCACGGTGAGTTTGTGCGAATACTGTTTTAATAAAAATATTTATTTACCTTTAAAGTAATGTTAATTGGTTTGTAAAGGTCATGTTCTATTGAATATTTTCTTTTTATTTTGATGTACCTGTTGCCATTTCAAACCTGATAATGTCGCGAGCTATGTCGGTAAGGTTTGTTCCACTGCGGATTTTATTATTACGATTTATGTCCCGTAAACAAATGGCGAGAATACAGCTTTACAAAAGGATAATTGACTTGTAAACTCAACAAACGTAATAGAAAATGGTATTTATTGCTTGATATTAAAGTCGTAATCTAAATTTCATTGAGACATTACTAAATATAATACTAAATAGATGCCTTTGATATATATATTTTTAATAATATTAAATGGCACCGACTTTTCAATTATATTAAATAACAAAATACTTTATATTTTTATTTAAATTCTTCCACCTTAAAGCGGCATGTTTTGGTGCTTATTGCTGCCGCTAAGCAAGAGAATGTAAGATTAATGCGTCGAGGCTAAATCTTTATTCCCAATATCACGATATCTGTGCAGACTTTTCAAACTTTAGAATTTTGAATGTCGTCTATTGCAACACCAGCGCACGCGCTGTATTGTTATGTGCGCCGTGTAAACGCGCGCATGTCTGGCACTCTGCCAGGAGGTGCCTTAATCGGATGCACCCAAGGTAGTAAGGATGTGCCGTGCCAGCAATTGCATTGTAGCTTTCCTTACTTAGTGCATAGCAACGCCTTTTTTGAACTGAAATACGAACGGCTTGACCGTTACGATGGTGATGGTATATGAAGTGCCAAGTGGTTATATTATCAACATCTTCATGGTTAAACTCTTGATTATTTTATTAGAGACATCAGATCTCTAATTTCATGCGTACGCTGTCAAATTCAGTGTTGTTGTTTTGTTCTACAAGTTAAAAATAGCAAATTAATAAAGTTTTCTTTTTGAATCGATTAATCTGAAAACAACCATAACGACCTTTCCAGTATCAGTAAAAAAATTAAATTTTCATCTTTCTTTTGTTAGTTAATATTTTTAATAAGCTACGATATTTTTGACCAGATTGATAAACAGAACAAAGTGCTATATCTTATAATATAAAATAGAGAAAATGCAAACTTTTCTAAAGTATAAAAGTAAATAGTGGGTAAAATATTATCATCATTTAATGCAAATGTAGGTAGGGCGAGGGAGTCGTTAACCCTCCCCTACCTCTCCACAGTGGTGGTGGCAGCAGCAGTAGGGTATGAATTATCCATGAATTGGCTAGAGCAGCCGGTACTCGTTAGCTTTGTTTTGCGAACTCTACGAGAGCCCGCTCACAGTACGCCTCGTTTAACTCAGGGCCATTCATTTGCTTAAATAACCATTGGATATATTCTTATAAATTCTTTTTTAAATAGCGCTCTTTTGAGAGGTAGAGTTTAAATGCAAAACATCACCATGCAACTACAGACGACGGACGAAAGATGCGCTTAGGGATTGTTTTGTAATCACGCAGTGGAAGAGACTGTACTATCAACAGCTATTGCAAAAATGGACCGGCTCGACCAGGATAGTATTACTTCCTCTATTCAACGATTCACGTAAATATTTTACTTTGACCAGGCATCAGATATAAAAGTAATCAAAGGTATTGTGACTGACCTCTCCACCGGACGAGCCGCCGGGCGTGCAGTCGAGAGAGTACGGGTTGTTGGTGGCACCGCGCAGCAGGCTGGTCGTCTCCCAGCCGAGGCACAGCTCGGGCGTGCTGGACACCAGCAGCGGAACCGCGCCCGCAGCACGCACCAGCAACACCGCCGCCCCGTCACTCGTCGCCCGACTTCCCGCGCGGTCCAGGCAACCCACAGAGTTCGACATACCTTGCACATACACATACAAAACGTTTTAGGCACAACTCCTGATTAATAGAAATCAGAAATCTCTTTGCGCCTAAACATTGACTAGGGCACTTTATTTTAGTTTTATGTATTATGTAAACGCTCGTCTTCTTCATTACCAGCAAGTGAACAGCTCTCCTTAACGGTGAAGGGCAGACCGTACAGCGGCTTGTCTTTCAGCAGCTCCTCTTCCTTGCCAGTCTTCCTCGCCTCCTCCAGTCGTCTGTCCATTTCTCTCGCTTCTTCCAGAGCATCGCGGTACCTCTCGTCAACCACAGCGTTCAGGTATGGATTCACTTCCTTCACACGTTCGATGAATGCGCTCACCACTTCCTCGCTTGTTAACTACGGACAATAATATCTGAGTGCGGTGATGAAATTGGAGATTGAATAACACAATAATCGTAATCATTTGTAATTCTGACTTCATCATTTCTTCCTTCAAAAAAAACTTCATCAAACAAGACATTCGACTTCATTAAAATACAACAAATATGCTATAGAAAAGAATACTATACTTTTACAGCATTTACGTTATATTCTTATATGGATAGATATTAATTCAGCAAAGCTATAGCCATATCCAGCTATCAACTTTTAGTTGATAGCTGGATATGGGGGATAGGCTATCGCCGTCTTGATTGGTCTAGAGCCTTTTAAATCAAACGGCTTCCCATTTCTTTTATAGGCTCATAAAAAACGTAATAATGCATAAAATAAAGTGGTCATAAACATCGTCAAAGACATTTTGTGTTTATTTCACATTTGTTTTGAAAAAAATCAGTTCTCAGTTCACAAACTTAGAATAAGTAGATTCATTGTGTAGAAATCTTTTTTACGATTACGACTTATCAAATTGATACCTATCTTTGCTATCAATGAAAGCAAGCTCAGAATAATAAATACATACGTTCCGTGCACTGAACAATGAACTTCATCGATATCTCAAATCAGTTGCATGTAATCATTCAATGCAATACGGGTTTCCGTAATCCATACAAAGAAACTTGAATATTATTTTAAATGGAACACAAGGCTTTGTTCGAGTGAATGGTAGATTTTTCGAGCCGCTTACTTGTCGCCTAACTCCACTTACTTGCTTATTATAGCGTACCCTCTGCCTTTGCGTAGGACAGAAGAGGGAGGTAAATAAGAAAAAAGGAGAAAAGGAAAGGTTGAGAAGGGTAGAGGATGTAGATTTTTTGTATTGGTAGAAATCTACTGAATTCAGTGAGAAAGACAGGAATTGTACCGACACCACGGGATAGGTCTCATGTTACCTCTCCGGTCCTGATGGCTGCGGCGAGGTAGGTGGCGCTGCGCAGCAGTAGCGGGCACCGCGGGGGCGGTAGGCGGCGCGGGGTGCGCCCACGCAGCCAGCAAGCCGCTTCCAATATCGCATTCAGCGCGCGTAGCACCACGCCAATCACCCACACGCCCACCTCCATGCTGCATCACAAACAATATTTAATTTATTACTTTCTAGAAAGAGCTTAGTATCGATCGTGACGACGGAGTTTCTTAAAACATCTTCGTAAAAAGATTTTTATATTAAGTAATTTTAAGAGTTCGTGTGTTCTCGTCCGCGCATTTTAAAAGATTTTCAAGACATACACTGCGCGTGCGATTGTGCAAGTTGCGCTAGCTGGGTGGCGCGCGTGCGGCGCCGGTACACATGTAATGAGCTGGCTCTAGCGTGCTGCTCATAACTGATGAGGTACAAGAACATGGCGGAGTCCACTTCATACCACATTCACTGGAACTCTTAAATTATGTTTTTCTCAGCAATCTTTTATGACGAGATTCAAATAAGTTATTACAATTTATTAATGTAATATTATATATCACTAGTATAATTTTAAGCTGTAAATGTCCTTGTTCTTGATCGGATTAATTCGTTTGATTAGTGGCAACGATGATTACTTGACACTGCACTAACTTTAGACCGTAAAATGTTAACAAATAATAAATTTCCAACACGTTTTACTTTAACCCTCTTAACTTTTTAACGTTAACGTTTAACGTTAATATATTTGTTAATTAGAAGTTGTTTGTTGTACATTGCACGTGAGCGGTGTTGCTCCAGTTGGCCGCTGCCCTCGCAAGCAGACGTGCACCGCCAGCAAATCGATACAATTTGCATATCAATCGGCAACAAACATGATAATGGTAACGATGGATTAGGTAATAACAAATGCTTTTATTGTTTGCTTATACTTATATACATAAGTTACGATATGTCATAGAATACAGGTGAAGCTGTAGGCATTTATTAAAAGAACGTAGACAGACAATTATTAAATTTTATTTTAACAAATAAACACGTACATATAATACTAATTCCATGACAGTCGACAAAATGTCAAAGCGAATAATCATTTTTAAACTAATTTTGAATTTAATATAAAAAGTAAAAAAGTAGCTCGTTGCAACAAAATGTTATTCCTACTTTTAATATGCGTTGCATCTTTGTTATTTTAATAACGTACGTACGTAACGTAACGTAAAAGGTAAACGTACTTTAGTACGTTTAACTTACCCTAAGTTCGTTAAGTTATAACAAGTTACTCAAACTTAATTTAAATCTCTTTTATATAGCTCGATTGTAATAAGAAGGTAACTTCAACGCTTCTTTCAAGAGAAGGAAAAAATGATGATGAATGAATGGATAATATACAATGGAGCTTTAATATATCATGTGAAATGAAAAACCATAATCACTATTTACGATATTATTTTTCATTTCAGTTTGTGTAAATTGTTCTGAGGAGGGTTGGTCAGGCAGGCGCCGGCCATAAGTGTAACCAAAACCTATACAGTATGAACAACATTCATAATGTGCCAACCCCACATGAGTGTGTAAAGAGGTTTGTGTAAATGAGTAATTTAAAAAACACTGGCAGTCTGGACTGCCGACAGAAGTGAAAACTCAAAATAGGCGCGCAAATAGTTCAAAAATTGAATACAAGAAAAATAAATTAAAAAAAAAGTTCGTCGAAACTGTTCCAAATTCAAATAAGCATGCTCCTGACGGATGGTTGTTGCGAACCTATAAGATGTTCCACTACCAAATATCGTGTAACGCGGCTAAATTAGTGTGTTCATGTTATCAAAACTTAACTTCCCAAGAAACTCTATTAGACAATTCTTAGCTGGGATAATTTTTAACTGGCTTAGTAGGTACAGAATTAATTTCCTAAAGGAGTTGGTAACCTTCGCTTCTTCACGCCATCGCGTTAATACTAAGCTCAAATAACATGTTACGCGTATTCAGACATCCGTGTTCTAACACATTATCATATTTGCAGATAAAAACGTATTATATTTATAGATCAACTATGAATTATTTTTAATACAAAATAAATTATTAAGCAAGGTTTCAAAATAAGTAAACCGATTATGCAATGTTTCCACTAATATAACGAATTTATATTATTTTAATTAGTTACCATAATTGATTTATTTTTGATATATTAATAAGGTAAAAGGTCGACTCTTGTCCTGGCGACTTTAGAATGAAATCTACTACGATCCGAGCATTGTCATCCTGCTTTCAAAGTAGACATTTTAATACCTTGTTCCACAGCAAGATAGAATTTTTGTAAACAAACAAACGTCATTTACCATATATGGCGGCCATTGCACTTTTTATCTTTTCGTCGGATATGTTGTAATTTTGTGGAGATCGTGAGATAAAGTGAAGTGAAATTGTATAAGTATACCTTACATTTTAATGTAATGTGAGCAAAAGTTGATGTTTTTTGAAAATATTTTCAAATTCACGAATTTTAACCTTAATTTAAACCTTTGTTTACAAAAATCACATCTTGCTGTGTGTAATTGTCGTAACATGTTAAACTGAGCTCCCACCCCAAACCCTTTTACTTCACCGTTGTTAAATTTCTAACGCACATTTCTAAGGTAAAAATATCTGCTTGCACATAGGCCAGCAACCAGTGTAATGACCTCTAGGCCACGAGGTTGTACATAGATTCGTAATATATTAAACGAAGCATCTAGACGTAAATTTAAGACTGACGTGTTCTGTACACAACACTTAAGGCTTACCGTGGATTTCCACTGGTGTAAAATCGTGTCACGATACAACGTTTCTCTCTATCTTTCTCTTTGAAAAACTGAGATGACAATATGTTTTATGAGAATGTTTTCGGCAGTGGAAACTAACCCTACAAGCATCTCAGAACTACACACTCCAGCGGTGTAATGTGTTTGCACTGTCGTATGTGCAAAAGTAATAACTAATGTAACACCGATGTCCGCATCGCACGTCTATTTACTTTACTTTGTTTATTAATTATCAAACATTCGCTAATTACTAGTACCTCGGTTTGTATTGGGCTTAAAAACACACATAAAACAAGTACAGTGTGTCTCAATGTGTTGGGATGCAAACGAGCAAGCTCCGAAACCTATCAATTGAATTTTGTGCCAAACGATTACAAAAATAACCATAAATAAAGAAAACATTAAAATATATAACTTTGTATGAGCAATAACAGAACTGCTTTAAAGCTAAGAAAGTGAAGCCACCTTAAGTAGCAAACTGGCGACTTCGTAAAATCTAATTCGTTTGTTTCCCGCCTCGCGCATACAAAATCTACAAAATCTCCGTGCTGAAAAACAAATGACGGTTTGTGTTATGAAATCGTGCAAAAACTATAGCACAAAAAACACATTTCACATAAGCTGCAAAATCTATTTTTGAATGTTGAATTTGTATGGAACGCGGTATCTGGTGGGTTTATTCCACTTTGATCACCTAAGTGATATGACCCAGGTGATCAAAGTGGAATAAACCATCTGGAGGTGTGTCTGAATGCCGCTATGATTCAGTGCTCATTCGATTTCATTATTGTGTACCTAGTTTCATTTTCAGCCTATAAAAATAATGAGTACGAAAAAAAAGTCCTTTGAATTATTCGCCCGTACCTCCGTAGCTCTCGAATTCTCAGTGGCATGTTTTGATCTCATAAAGAATCCTTACACTCACGAGTAGAAATATTGTGCAATGTGAACTTTATCTATACGAAGTACGTATAGTGTATGTATGTTTTAGATTTGGTTTTATAGAACTAATTTCTCCTAACATTTGATCTCTTCTACTGGAGTTTGTAATACTTTTAATTGTTATAAATTTTACTACACATTAACTAATATTATATTAAATAATGATATTACTAAATAATATAACAAGTCGTCGATGTTTCCTCTTAATAAAAATTAACATTATTTAGTATTTAAATAAACTAATTAATACACTCACATACAATGTTGATGTATGGTCAATCTTCACGAAATCACAGATAAAATAAACAACAACAAACGTCAAGCGGAAAGCTCGGCGAGCGTAGCACGCAGGACATGCTACACTGTCGCCCGCGCGGTGTACACTGAGTAGAGTTTCAGACAGGCTACGTCTTTATGCAATTGCTAAATGAAAAACCATCGATATGTTTCAAATTTCCTCAAGTCCTTGCTATGTGCGATGAGTAGAGTCAACATACATAGGTTTAGTATTTGTTAAGTTGAAAAGAAAACTGTAGTTCCGGGGGTGCAGTACACATGGGGGTTTTCACTCTTATTTCGTTACTTTGGCATCTTGATAATACTGTTTTTGCTTTAGTATATATTTTTTTCAGTTCATTTAAGCTAAGACTGTTTAAGAAACACGAACAAAAATATCATCAAATGAATTTTGACCGTCATATATTTATTTATATAAAAATATATGTATTAAGTGTCATGCAGCCTGCACTGAAATTAGATGAAGGTTATGAAGTTTTTTTTAAATGTATTGTTGAATTTATAGTAAGAGTTTGTGTGAAAAAATATAAATAAATTTTAGCAGTGGTAGAGTCATCTGCTCCACGAATGGGTCGGCTCCACCGGTGAAATCCGCAAAGGAGGCTCAATTGCTGTCCTCTTCCCCTTTCCTAACTAGGGGAAGCGGATTGAATAGAAAAAGGAAATACACTTTTTCCTGTATGTATGTATTTTCGGAGAAGTAGTTGCTGGTAACCTTATTGACGGTTCTTACAGCTTCATCGAATACAGGGCTCGCGATCCGAATGATCTTGAGCTAAAAAATAAAAATTCTAGGTCCCTAATGTAATCTAGGGGCCTAGTTGCTGGATTTAGCAGCCATTGGTCTGGGTGAGGTGTTTAAGCAAATTGAACGTGTTACCGTCGAAGACTATAATGACGTCTACTAAGTAGTTAGGTGTTGTCTACGTGATCGTCGAGGGAAACACTTTTTCCTGTCTATTAAAGGTACGTAACGTATTTGCAACTCATTTGCTTGTTGCAGATGGCAATGAGAAGCGATCATTTAACATCAGGTGACCCGCCTCTGGTTGCCGCCTCCTCCCATAAAAAATACAGATCCTGTTAATCTATGTTTTTCTTCTGCATTTCGTGTCGTAAACAACGTTCCCAGTCTTTATGTCATTTACTTTTCCGTTTCTTTTCCCTATGTACTACTTCCTCATGTATATAGATGTTAGCGAAATCATCTAATTTATCCGTATGTTTATGCGCAGCTGTAGTAATTGAAACATCAGATAAAAAACTATATAGATTACATGAAAAGCTAATATATAAAAGCATTCTTAGAGCAAAAGCTTCAACAAATATTTTCATGAACGTAATTTTGGAATAATTCGTCGGAATAACAAAAATTCTAGGCAGTCTGTGAGGTCGGGTCGTGCACCCCCTGGAACTCGGACAACTCTCCCGGGGGATGGAAATGAAATTTTAGTGCTGGGCGTAGAGCGAGGTCGCATCGGCCGTCTGGCTCCATATTTACGATACTCAATGTAATTGAAACTTTGCAGTAGCTCGTACCAAATTATATTTCATTAATTTCAAATAAGGTCTTCATTTGGCGCTATAAAATGCATAAAAATTTTTAATCTGCGAAACAGAGGTCTCTCCAAAGAGATACAGAGAATGGTGCTCACGCTTGTATGTTAATTATTTATTCTTTTAAGGTTATTACACACAATATATGGATAAAGATCAGATATTCCACGTGAAACAATCATAAAACACTTCGTATAATCTGTGGAGCACTTCGTGCAATATTTCCACATTAATACATATGTGCTACTGATATGCAAGATATGATTGTTGTAAACAAACAAGTCATTTACCATACATGGCGGCCATTACACTTTTTATACATTCATCGGAAATGTTGTAACTTGGAAATTGTGAGATAAAGTGAAGTGAAACTGTGTAATATGGATAGCGACGGATTTATTTTTCATTCACAAAAATAACATCTTGCAGCGACATAAGGTATAGACATAAGCAACTATTTAATCAACTATTAAAAGCATTATTTAAGAAATATGTTCAGTTTTCATGTGAAGCTAATACAATTATCGGGAAAGCGTCCGTATAGCAGGCGCGTCGCCTCGGGCGCGGTTGACAGCCTCCGTGATGGAAATGCAATTTGTTGGAGCACCGCTACACGTCACTCGACTGTTTTGCGGTTTAGGCCAGGTGCGCACTACGAACTTTTCTCCGCCACGAAAAAAAAAACGCAGATTTCTAACAAAGGGTTTTGAATGGTATTTGTAACATATATGGACTACCTATCGATTTCAATGGTACACATAGAGCACTTGTAGAGATCCGTTTTGTTCGCCGGACGACGGACCGTGTTTTTGCCGGCTTTTGCCTACCGCAGCGCCTTAAGCAGGTTGTCATTTTTGTTACAGATTTCACCTCTGGGCTAGTGCACGAAATACAATTGAAAAACCTGCGTTAAAATACTTCAGTTTTTGCTGCGCGGCAAAAAGTTCGTAGTGCGCGCCTAGCCTTAATTTGCTGCTCTTACTCAAACAGTTTAATGGTTTTCCATTTGCACTAAAACATTTTTGAAATCCTCTAATCGAAATAATACTCATATATTGACAATCAGACTGAATCCGCGACTGCGGCGTGTTGCTGTATAAAAATATAGATAGATATACTTTTATTTTTAAGGGTGTGAGTGGCTAGTAACTTATAAAATGTCGATGGTGTGTTTCATTCTTAGCTGACGGTTACCAAAGGTTCTATTTAATGTTAAAAAATTACCTGCGTACATTAGTGCCGACTACATCTGGCTGCGTTTAACCTCATATAATTATATTATGGACCCAATGAACTTCATGAAAGCATTAAATAAACTTATTCATATTTATACGGTTGGATTGGGTTGGGTACCCAGAAATCTTTATTTGAATTTCGTCTGTGCATGTCTGTGACAATTGCAAAAGGATTAGACCGATTTTGACTGGCTGAAATGTGTTCGAATGTATCCCAGAATGGTATAGATTCATAATCGGATGTAGTAGATGGCGATTTTTGAATTTAACAACGAAACGAAAATCGTCAACGTCAGCTGAACGTGTTAATAGCAGGCAAGTTAATATTCATGCAAATAATTGCTTTACGTAATAAAAAAACAATTAACTTTTTTTGTTGAAGTTACGAAAACCACATTTAAATGTTACCAAGCGTTTTTTCTTTTAAAGAAAGAAGCTAGTTTTATTAATGTCAGTATAATTTATTGACAGCAATTTAAGAGTGAAGGAGTGAAGAATCGACCTGCATGCCTAAAAGGCCTGAAACAATTCTAAGACATAAGAAGTCTATCCATTTGCAGGGAAGTCGCATAATGTACTATCTCTTGGTAATATTTTCTTTAGAAAGAAGCTCCTTTACTTAACAAGGTTTTACAAAAGATTAAGAGCTTAAGGTCTTATTATTTTAAACCAATTTGTCCACTTCAATTGAGATGGTCTTTACCTGACTGACCTGGGCTGGTAATGTTTCTTATGCATATGTATGTACATTCTTTCCTTTGGGACATCCTGCAACCTATATGACTTGACTGATTTTGAAGTTCTTCCCCAGAGATCATACAATCATATAGTCAGTCAGGTTTTTTAATTATTTTTAATTGAAATTAATTGAGTTTGTATTTGTTAAATAACAACTTGTCTATTGAATACTTAATGTTTGTAACACAGAATTGCAATTTCTTACTACTTTTCCTCTATTTGTGACATTACATCAACTTCTCGACTAAATAGTTGTTTTCTTGGTGATAACTATCACCCTTTCTAATTGTGTTGTTACATTTATTTAAACACTGACTTATGGATTGCTGTGTAAGCAAAAAGCTTTAAAAATAATATATGTATATATTAGAGATAAAACACTTAACTTGTTTAGTAAACAACAATAAAATAGTATTTGTTGTACATAGTAGCTTAATCTGTGTGCAGTGTTAATCTCTCTCTTTCTTTTCAACCATGCATTTCTCTCTCCCTCTCTTAAGTGTGTGCAGTGTTAATAACACAAGTAAAATAAATTGTTAATTTAATTAAGAGAAAATAAAAAATTATAAAAACAGAAGCAAAATAAAAAAAAATAAACTTACAACAACAAACTGTCCCTGCTGGCCCATATCGCTAACTACATGCATAACCTGGTGAATGAAAACAATTTGTTAATGGTAACATTTTACGTAACAAAGAAAAATTAAATGTACTAAAATTAATACAATGTTAAAAAAAGTAATAACATGCTTGATGATGCTTTAAATAAATTAATATGTTTTAACAATATCCTTGCCTTTCTTTTGCCATTCATCTCCTTCCCGTCCAATCCTTTTCCCATTCCTATCCTGCATAGGAAAGGATGGGAAAGGGAAGAAGGACTGACACCATGAGATGCTTTTTATTGTTCATGACAGTATTACACACAGGAGTTTAGTGAATCCTGTTTTCTACTTCATTATATAGCACTGCTAAACTAAAATATGAAATGAAGATACTACTTATGCAAAGTAGGAACATGTGTAAGTTATACAGTTGAATGTAGGCTTCAACTCAGCAGGGAGTCATATGATACACAGCCACAGTGCACTCACAATCTATACCCTTGTACTACAAACTTTCTACTTGTACTGTAAATGTTTTCATTTCAAAACCATTATCATTTTTTTGTGTTTGTATATTTCTCTGTCACTAAAAATTTACAGAATTTATTTTTGTACTATAATGAGATTCATGGGCCTACAAAAAAGGTCAATGAATTAATAGCTGCCTATTAAGTAATTTTTAAAGTACTTTTTGCACAATTACTCTATTCAATAAATACCTGAATAAATTAGTACAATTGATGGATAAAATTGTACTCACTTAATGTTACAATAATTTAAAAATAGTGTTTGGTTGTTGAAGTTTTACAACATACAGTAAATACCGAAGAAAAACTCTTACCTGAATCAAGATGCTCTTCACTAAAATCTGTAAACCACATGATTTAAAAATTTAACAATGAAATATTCTTCATTATAATATTAAGCGAAAATTAAATATAAATAAGTAAATTCATAACATTATTATTTCAAGACGAAAATTTTCGCGGATTTTTTCACGTTATTAATTAGAAATTGCTGACAAAGGAAAATATTTATTCGTTTTTACTTACTTTAGAATACTAAGACCTCACTGATCATCACCGATCACTTTAATTTTAACATATTGTCTGTTTTAATTCACATATTTAGCGATAAACAATTCAAAACAATAAGATTTGCAGAAAATTTTCAGTTTGACACATGACATTTGATATGATACTTTAAGTTTTTACAGACAAAATCAATCAATAACGCTAGGTTTGGGAAAAGGTAAAAGTTGAAAAACCGTTCCTGCGAATTGTTTTACGAACTATTTATGATTGTAAAACAAATAACGATAAACAATAGGTATTCTGTATTCATTCATGTTATTTACGCTAATATTACGATGTTTTAAGAATTCTACCGCTTACTGTTTGTCTGATATGGATGTTTTAGCAGATTTTTATGATTTTCGAATTACTGTAACTTGCGCTTTATAATTAAAAGAAACCTTATTTTTTGTAATATGTTGAATAAATAACGTAAGCATTTTTTTTATTTCCAAGCACTTTATTTTAACATAGTTTTTATCCTTTTAATGTCAAAGTGTTTAGTCCCCGCTCCGACTGGTGGAGTATAGAAAAAAAGGATTATTGAAGATTCTTGTTGGTTATAGTTATTTGTGATTCGATACAGTTTTTCTCTCAAATTGTTACAGTAGGATCGGTTTGTGTTTTTCTTTTGAGTCAACAACATTTTCACCCACTTCAATATTCAGTAAGGTTCATTACGGCGTTTTAATACTATATTGTTTTTATACGAGGTAAATAAATACACCAAAATTGTGTGAAACTTTTTATTTGCAGTTGTAAAAACTGTACAAATCCTAACAAACTTACAAATTAACATCTATTATGGACCTTCTCATGGCACTGTCGACATTAGCCACAACACTTCGATATTACCACTGTACTCTTAGACTCGTAAAAAATACACGTTTCTTTATGTAATAACATCAGTCAATTCGTCGTTTTGATGTGTATATTGTTTAGTAATTCTATGATGGTACAAAATTATCTCGAAAGTGTAGTCTAAGATAAAATGGGTATAAAATAATGCATGACAACTTTCTCGTTGGTATAATAAAAGTAAAGGGAAATTAGACAGTTTCATATTAGAAATTTTATTTTTGATTATGAAAAAAACTGTGGATTTCATTGAAAAATAATGGTGAACGCGTTACGAAAGCACCGGTTTCAGTATAAGGCAGTACAATATTTTTGGTGCATTTACCTCATTCCCACTTATTTTTGTTACTTTCAAGGCTTTTAAATTTAACGATATGGGCGAGTCGATATAAATACTGCTATATAGCTCTGCTATAACATATAGCAGATTTTAAAAACCCGTGTTATCAGAAAATAGTTAATGATATGGTTATCGAAAGTGTTCTTACTTAATTCAGTAGTTAGTATCAGTTCACTGTGACGGTTAAAAACAATTTTTAAATTAATATAATATGTCTACTTAAAGTTTACATGATATTGTATATTCGAATATGTTATATAATAGTTGTATTAACAATTAGGTCAACAAAATGAATTAAAATCGATTTTATATACAATAAAATAAAACTAAACTGTAAATATGAGGTTTGCAATTTAGATATTTCAATTATAAAGCGACTTAAATGCGATGACAGCTGCTAAAACAATATTGAATTAGAAAACACATGCAGTCATAAGTACCGCCGAGTGAAAACTCAAAGCAGGTGGGAAGGGGCGACAATAGTTCAAAAATAAATAAATAACAAAAATAAACCCTAGCTTCTTAACAATAAAATTCAAAATTGAATAAATGAAAAAAGTGCGTCTAATATGTTCAAATATCGTTTAACGAGACAAACGAAGTTTTCACTTCAAAAATTAAATGTATCTTAAGTAGGATATAATTAAATTGAATGTAATAATAATTGAAATATATTGATACAAGACTAAAAGTACGATAGTCAATTATGAAATCTCTTTTAAGCAAGCGTTTAGACGTGTAAATGAATTAGTAAAAATAATGAATTAAAAGTGAAACATAATAATAAAAGAATTGGAAGAAAGTAAAGAAACTGCTAAAATCTTTGGCATGATTAGTTGAAAAGTGAAGCTATAACCTAACAGAATATAAATTATTTATTCTATCGAGTAATGATTATTTTATGCAAGTTTATTTTGAATAAGAAAATTAAAATGATTAATTTGTTGTAGTAAACAATTAGTGTTGTGTGCATACAGTTTTAGCAGTTGTCAGTGTTTAAGAAGCTATATAATAGCTAAAATTAAAAGGTTATTATAACATTGAAAACAATCATACCTGAAAATTTATAATAAATAGAAGGATAAATTCAAGTATTTATGAAAACGTTAAATATCAAATATATTTCAAGATATTGTTCGTCAATTTTTTAATATTAAATACACATTAAGGACACTTCCCATTTACATTATTTATTATACATAAATTCTGAGCAATGATTTCATTTTATTATTTTTAATACGAATAAACATTAAAAATTCTCTCAGTAAAAGTTTTTTAAACGAATACAATAAACACACGTAATGATAAAATCTCAAGAACAAATTAATTTTATTTTCTTTACCAGAAAATAGTCAACCGTTAAAGGCAATTCCATTTAATCGTTCACCGTACTCCGTAGTGACTAAAACGTGTTTCTAAAAATAATCTTTATTTACAAAATCGTTACAAACCGTTACGAAATTTAAAAAAAGAAGTTTAAATAAAGTAAACGGGTAAGTCGTTAATACATTCGTTGTAATCCAACACATAATAAATAATATAGAATTATATAGATCTCTAATAACGCTCAACAACTAAACACTAAAAGTTATAAACAAATAACGAAGTATTAAGTGATTTCGCACGTTATAACGTTATAACGATATTTCGAAACGAAAAAGAAAACACGTAACACTTCGCGTTGGTGATTCCCGGGGCCGATTTGGGTCGAGTTTGGGATATTTGCATGTACATTAAGAAACTCGACCGAGCGGATCGCTCCACCACTGCTGTGTGTAGTTGTGCGAGGCGGCGGCGGCGCTGGGGACCGGGGCTCATATCGGCCGCGTGAAGTTCGCCGGGAACATGCCTTTTTCGTTGGTCGTTTCCTTTATACCCATCAGCCACCCCTCCTCCTATAAATATCAACATCATTAATAACAGAAAACAAAATATTATCTTTAATGTTATACAATGTTTGGCAATAGATGGCAGTGTTTCCCAATAAATGTCATCAGCAGTCAGCAACGTGGGACACGTACCTGTTCGTCGGGGTCGTCGTACTCGACGACGCGGATGACGTCACCCACGTCGAAGGACAGCTCGTCGCTGTCCTCGCGCGTGTAGCGGTAGGTGGCGCGCACGCGGTACAGCGTGCCCGCGGGCAGGCCCGCCAGCGTCGCCCCTGAACAAAAACACACAATCACAACTACGTCCAAAATCCATCTATTAAACTATCAAAAAACATTGCGAAAAGAGCACCCCAGCTTTGTTGTAAAACATTCGACGATAGTTGGCAATGTTCGGCAAATGTTGGCACCCAATCAATACACGAATTGCCATAGATAAATAGTTCAAACATTTATTTTATGAAAGGAGGTAACTTAACAATACAATAGGGATCCTTAATAATCATAAATGTAGATATTTTCCTAGCTTTTATGTTCGATTTATTGGAGGAGACAAATAATGATGATGGGTAAGAGGAAAATGTAAAAAAAGGGAAGAGATTGGACCTTCAGCGTCTCAGGAGGCAGACGATTGTTGATAAACACGGTTTACGCTTGAAAAGGAACTCCCTAGTTTATTTATTTTACCTTTTGTAAATTAATTAAGATAATGACCGATCAGTGTAGAAAGGCACCATTGGGAGCCTTGGGAGATGTTGGGCACTACTGATTTCATTTAAAAAACGGTCACCAAAGTAGTATGCGTTTATAGAGGTAACCCTGTTTTCGAGTTGCAAACGGTTCATCTTCCTCTCTCTTATATATCATTTAAGACATAAGGCAAAGGTGCCTTCTGCCTCATATGAGACTTACAAAACATCGTGGCAAGACCGAAGCGGTTTTTCATAGGCAACGGTAAACATTCAATATTATAGGTAACCTTTAATCAGAGGCACAGTTCACAATGAAAAATAAATGATTTTCAACACTTTCACTACAATTGAAATCAAACATACTAAACAAACATGCAATAATAACTACAGTAAGTTAACACAGGCACAACTTTAAGTTAATTATTAGTATAAGCTAAAAAAATACAACTGCACGTCTGTAAGCACTCCATATATATAGATAAATAACCCCGTCCTGAAAATAGATACATAAATACATAAACATACATTTTAATAACAATAAAACACAATACATACTTGATATATAATAAATTATAAAGAAGCAAATCAGCTCAACCTACACATATCTATATCGCTTCACCACAGAAAAAAACGTTACAAGTTAATTAATACCTCTATAGAACAGATGTATTTTTTAAGATTAATAATAGCGATAACTTGTTTTAAAAAATATTATTTTTTTATTACTGGATATCAATTATTTTTATTTGTAAAAATTACAGAAGAGTTATTTGTAGAAATTACTGAAAAGTTATTCGTAGAAATTACAGAAAAAGTATTTGTAGAAATTACAGAAAAGTTATTTGTAGAAATTACTGAAAAGTTATTTGTAGAAATTACAGAAAAGTTATTTGTAGAAATTACAGAAAAGTTATTCGTAGAAATTACAGATAAATGATAAAACAAACTTATTTCGCGTGATAATTATTAGTAAATAAATAGATAGTATTATTAATATAAACAATAATTTTATCCCCGGGGTGTGACTCACCGACTGGTATATCGTAAACCTCGTCGCTCTTCTGATTCTGATTCTCTGCGTCTTTCTTCTCCTTCAGTTTCTCTTCTTTCTCATTCTCTTTTTCTATTTCCTTTTCAACGCTGGACTCGTTCTTTGCGTCGACGTTATTATTGACATTCTCTGCGGCCGGCGCTCCTGAGGATTGTGCAATCGTTTGCCTACATCTACACCAAATACTCTAGCACTCTAGTGTTCAGTAAGTCTAAGTTAACTATTAATGTATATTAAAGTGATCGGAGCATTGTTGAAATTCAAATGTATGTAACAAAATCATGCATCTATAGGGTTTTATACATGTATTAAGAAACTTGATTTGTATAAAAGCTAGCATTGTTTCTTTAGAAAAAAACAACAATCCAAACCTTTTTCTCCCAGCCCTTTTCCGACTTTACGGGGTCGGCATAGTACGAACGTAGTCCTAAATTAGCTTTTTGACTGGCAGCCTGCCTGACGTCAACCTTCCTCGAGCATGACACCGAATAATAGTAGATTATCGAAATAATTTACTAATATTTCTTTTAACCAATCCCAACCAAGCTTAAATTTGGTTGAAAATGGTTCACAACAATCGAGTGGCGGATTCGTACCCATGACTATGTTTGTGCATGTTTTGCAGTCCGTATCCATATCCATTAGGCTATTGGCACATTCTAAATATAAATAAATAAAAAAAGAACTACATAGCCTATAAGGTTGCAAAATGTCCCTGAAAAAGTACGAGCAGATATGTGATATGAAAAATTTTCCTATATTCGATTGCGTTTTATGTGACGATACTCGTGTAACAAATACTTCAGTTTTTTTTTCTAAAAACACTAACAAGATGTAGAGGAATATACGTACTATTAAAAAAAGTACACATCATATCTCCTTTAAGCGTTTTTGGTTACTATAATAGCTAATATTGAAGCTTACCAATACTACCAAGAATACCGCGAGGGCAAGTGGCAACTTCTACTTACCGACAGGTATGTCGTACAGTTGTTGGACTTTGGCCTCAGCTTCGGGCGCGTTGTTGTTAGGTGCGTTGTTGTTGGGCGTGTCGGGGGGCG
>JWHW01013517.1:493384-514415 GCA_000931545.1 Papilio glaucus
GGGCTCGACGTGCCGTTGAGCGCGGGGGACGCGGGCACGGGGGGCGGAGCTATGCACACACACAACACTCACGCACATGCCACACAACTATTATTGTTTTAAAACACACAGCGCTTTTAGACTCAGCATTCTTGTATTCTAATGTTTTGGGTATTTAGTGTTGCTAACTCGTAATACTTTAAGAAGGAATATAAACGAAATGTGCTGTAAATTTAAGTAGTTCTCTCATCTGTTACTTCTTGCCTCGAGCTGCATTTACTAAATTTTTATTTTTAAGTCCACGTTTTTAATGTAGTCAAGTTAGAGGTACTCTTAAGTTTTACAGGTGCTTTTACGGTCATTCACCAGTTTATTATTTTGTATGCTCTATATCCATTGACTTACGAACAGTGAAGTTCGTTCGTTTCGAATGTTGAAGTGTATTATTATGTGAATTATTATATTTCTAATAATAAAAATTTCTAAAATTACCAAGAATGCAATGCCTATAAGCACGTTGGCAAATCAATTGAAGCAATAATATGTAGTTTTTAAACTCATATTGAGTTAACACTAAATTAAAAGTTATGTTATTTTTAATTATTACTAACTCTATATTCAAATACAAATGTGATAATTTTTAAAAACTTAGAGCAGTACAAACATTAGTAACTTTAATCAAAACAAAATCACAGCAATGCACGTCTCGATTGGGATAAATTAGTACTTTCATAATGTAAGCGAACATCTCATTCTGTCAGTTTTAAACTGGGCGATGGCGGAAGCTAACGTCTGACGGAAAGTATATTAAAATCAATAACTTTAATTTAATTAGTGTTAAACATCTATCTCGAAGGACCATAATGCGAAGTTACCTGAAAAATCTATATGTAGTAAAAAGCGCTGTATTACATCCAGTCAGAGTATAGTTTCCCTCAACTACCAAGTTTTAGTATGTGTATGACTTACTCTGCACGTTGTTGTGGTTGGCGCCGTTGTGCGCGGGCGACGGCAGCGCGCGCGGCAGCGAGGCCGTCTTCTTGCTGTAGGAGCCGCGCTGGCAGTCCGTCGCCAGCTTGTCTGTGATCGCCTCCAGCTCGGCATACACCTGGAATATGGACAGACATTATATAGGCACAATATATCTTCGCCACTTTTAGCTTACGGTTGTAGGTTAGGGACAATCTGTTATCTTCGTTAAAGGTTAAATTATTGTTTATGTTAACATCATCATTATCATCAGTCGGACGCCAACAGCTCGAGGCAGGTCTGTCCCAAAGACCGCTACACATATCAGTCTCTTACTGATCTTCTTGCTTTTTGCCACGAGCAAGTCAACATTGCTCATTGTCATCAGACTCTGTCCTCTTAAGTCATCAATTGTAAGGGAAATAATTTTGGTCTATTTAGAGATGGTCATCTCTATAGAAGACTAACTACTATTGCCCTTTGAGCGACCTTGAGCGTCCTTATAACATGTGAATTGGATAATGATCTAGTGGGCACCATCGTTCGATCAGGGCCAAGAAGTAACTCTACTCCTTACCTTGGATGTCTCCGAGTGGAAGAGCTGCTCGGCGGCGAAGAGCGTCTGCAGGTTGTTGACGTAGAAGAGTACGCGCGAGTCGTGTAGCGCGGGCAGCTCGTCGTGCAGCTCCGAGTTCAGCAGCTCGTACGTGCGCTTCGCTTCTTCAAGCTGTTCACGGCCCTTCGTCACCTGCAACCAACACATATACGTTTAGCACACTGACTCAAAGTTCACGGTGCTGATTGCGATAGTGGAAGGTAGAAGATTGCAGGTTCCAATCAACCGTTCAAATACGTCGCGTGGACGACGTATTTTAGCAAAAGGTTTATCCTCTTCCCTTTATTAGGAAAGGAGGTCCATTAAAGGAAGACAACGCATTTGCGACACATTTGCGGATGTCTATGGGTAGAGGTCACTTAACATCAGGCGAACCGCTTGCTCGTTTGCCACCATAAAAAATATCTTCATTCGAATGGTTAACAAGAATGTTTATTACAAACATCGCTATGCTTTTTCCATTGTGGTTATTCGATACAATTATACCTATACATACAGACATAGTGACCATGAAATTTGAGAGAATTTGAATATATTGCGATATTAAGAGTGTGCATTATAGAGATATAGAAAAACAAGAAAAATTTGGCAAATATATTTTTTAGATTTTTCTGCAGCATGCTCAAAATTAATATTTTTTTACAGATACATAAAATGTATCTATAACACAAAAAGAACAATATTATTGTGGCGTACTCGTATAATATCAATATGCGCTCTCTCAAGACTCGTTTCGTACACAGCTGACACCCAGATTTCAGACAGCGCAAATCACAACAAACATTCCGGCCCACACGTCGCTCCTCAAAATACCACGCGGCGAATACAGGCCGCTACACACATCGCGGTCATAGCTGGCTAGTTATTAGTGATTTAAATAAATCACTGATAGGTCAGTAGTTAAGTGACTAATGCAACCTCACGACCGAGATTCGATTCCATGAGTTTTTATTTTTCATATTGTTACATGCGAAACAATATAAAATAACCTATTCTAGGTAATATTCGTAATATTTGGCAGATTTTAAATGCAAAATTAAATTGTATATCGTCAATGGTAACTGTTTAATAGAACATATAAGTTAAAAATGTTAGTACCTTGACGTCATCCCTTCTCTTGGCGGCGTTCGCCTGCAAGTTCTGGAAGCTGTGCCGCTGTCCGTCGTAGTCCACCAGCTTGCGGCCGCGCTTCTCGATCTTTTTCTGAAATTCATACAACAGAATGCCCTTAAACCAATTGTTGTAGAGGTCATATATGATTATCATTTTAATATCACAATAATCCACTTCTATAATTGCTTAGAAATCAGAAGAGTCGAAATATCCCTAGGCTACGTTAGTCAGAGATAACGGATTTCGAACTGTCCTCATTATGTTTAGTATTGACATCTCTACCTGAACTTATTTACAAGTAAATTGCGTAAGTATATTAAGCAATTTACTAGTAAAAAGGTCTCATTTAAGTGGAAGGGATGAAAAGATTTTTTTTTCATATTATTAGATAGAGAGAGTGAGAGAGTCTCTTGTTATAACCAAGAAGAAGAACATCTCTCATAACGTAATTATCACCGATTATGAAGAGTTAGAGTTAAGCTGTGCCCACTCACCCTGACTTCTGGGAACTGGTTGGTGTATGTGTTGAGCGGGATGAGGACCTGGTCTCCGAGCTTGTGGGAGAAGTCTTGCCACAGCATCTCCATGCTCTGCGCCTGCACGTACAGCAGGTCGTGCCCCGACCAGCTGCTCTCGTATACCTCTGTGATCGCCTCCATCAGGCTCTTCGACGCCGTCTGCACAGCTGAGGATAAAGACGGGTACGGATACTATAGCGTTGTAAGGTACTTAGCTAGTATTTATCCTCTAATATTAAAAATATACACTTTTGTATGGCATTGATATCACGTACAAGTATGGTGAAATCGTAATTCACAAGATAGACGCTCTGGTGTTAGACGAAAATGGTCGGGGTCTCTTGGACACCTCCATCCTTGATGTGCATATTATCAAAGACAGCCTATCCACAATTTATTAGGTTAAAATACCAGTATTTCACTTTAAGTAAGAAGTTTATTTGACAAAGGATAATTTCCGATCTTTTTGATCTTATGGGATGAATTGGAAAGGAAAAGACCGATAGAAGTATATTACTTGATTCAATTAATTACGTAGTCTAAGTTAACTTAGGGGACATGGCTCGATAACTTTGACAGCTCGTAAGACATGGGGGCCGTGGCTATAACAGCCGATACTAGTTGGTGAGCGTTACATATTGTGCTGATTATTATCTCAGTACATTTTTTCAAACGAATGTAACGCGTACTTCATTTTGCTTTGCAGTGTACTCGCGAAGGCCGCATTCCTAGCATTTTATAACGCCCGGTACCGTTTTGTGGCAAAGAATGATATATGTACAATGTTTAAATATATATTCTAAGGTGAATTTAAGCTTTGTGATCCAGTTTCGAATATTCAGATCTTTGTTAGTGCTTTGCTGATGTGACTAAAGAATTGGATCGATATGAGATCTTTGTTTACTATTTTATTGCGCCCTGTATGAATCATTATGTCCAAAAGATGATGCTTTTATCGATGTCGATATGATTTGACATTTTGTACATTTTTGGCTGATAAGAAATATTTTCGTCTGGATGATTTACACAAACTAGTGATGGTGCAGTGGAATCCATTGTGTAATTTTATTTTATAGAACAGTAAAAATATTTGTTTTGTATTTTTTAACATGATATTAAACACTTTTAAGAACCAGAATTATTAAATCAACGACATAGGTGGAAGACATACTAAAGAAAATAAATCAGTTAAATGGCGATGGACCGGACACATGACAACAGGACAAAATGGACGAAAATCATAAAGTATAGTACTAAAATTAATAATATAATAATAATATTTTTTCTTTCTACGCTTCACCTCCACGTAAACATGCCATACCTCGTATACATCTGATGTAGTTGTTGAACTCCTTCTGAAGCCGCGTGGCCTGCTGGTGCTGCCGGTTGAAGTTCTGCAGGTGCTCCTCGAAGATGTCGTCCAGCGTGCGGTCCACCTTGCCCAGGTTTTGGAGGAGCTGGAAAGGAAAAGATAATTTGCTATACATTCACGGTCAATATATTTATTGTTAGTACAGTAAAGCTATAGGTATTATGAAATAACATTTCTTTTTTTATTGCGGCACTTGAATTAACTTACGTAATGTTTACTTCAAAGTACAAATGGAAATCAATAAATAAAAATTGTCGTTTTCTTATGTTACGGTTACATAAGAAAATATCCATGTTTATTTTTTACTTATGTTTTCTTTATTTATAGTAACTTTATGGATTACAATATAGTGAATAAGTTTAATGGAACATTGAGTCTACGGTATTGTCGACACATATTGTCTACACTTGATCTAATTAACCGACAGTGGGCGATAGTCGTAAAACATCTACATATAGAATTCTTTTATTCCTGTTGCAGGTGTTTTAAATGGCGGTGAAAGCCTTAAGGTGGGTTTGTTAAATACTAGAAAAACTCCCCACGTTAAAGATAACGTAAAGGTTACGTCGGTATGAAATTCTCAGTTATTGCGAGATTGAAGTTTGATGAACAACTGTATGTAACAACTACAAATTGCAACTAATGTGACAGTCACGCGCGTCGCTCTGCGCCTTGGGGCGTCATGTAATATCACATGATGTGCGTGGACATCTTGAGGGATTTGACTTATTACAGATTTAAGACGTCAAAACCATATTTTTCCTGTGTTAAAGGTCACCAACACGCCCGTAACTTTTCTATTTCTTTGGTGTTAACTTTAACTTCCTAAACTAATGAAGTTATCTAAACTAACTTAGAAATTTTATTCTTATACATACAAGTGACAATGGCTATGGCATGGCGTGGCGAAGGCATCTAAGTAACTTATGTAGAAAAAACGAGATAGGGTGGCAAGTGAAAATCCCTGATTTCTGCCTACACCACTAGCCTACGTGTTCGAATCAATCATCAAGTGACGCCTCCGTACAGTTACTTATGATGAAACACGTTTACATTATTAGGGTTGACAGAGATGGAAGATAAAGATTTAATTTTAATTTTTAATAATTAAAAAAAGATATGTATTATAAATGTGTTTTATTAAATACCATCTTAGTTGCTTATACTAAAGGGATCGTGGCTGTGTAATTCATATTTCTTGTCTTGTTTCGTTTTTAATTTGGCGAAAAAAATATTGTGAGTTTTAGCTTTGTGCATTTTTAAAAAGTTTCACATAAGGTTGCCTAAACCTTGCGCTAAAAAACTGTTTTATGATTAATCTATTCCTAAAACTATTTTTAATTTTTGTGATTTAGATAACCCTAATGTTTCATATATTACCCAAACATTAAAACATATAAAAGTTTGTAATATTTTCGTGTCGTAAACAGTTACATTGTAAGTGGCAGCCCTGCCGAAATCACAGAATTAACATACAAGTGAGGAGTTGCGAAAGTTGAAATACTGGCTGAAACATTAGAAGCCTGTCGCGCCACTTAGCGCGGAGCCGAGGACACGTAGCCCTACGCGACCGCTTACAAGTGTTACTCAACGAAAGGCCTATCAAAACATAACCGCATACATGTGAAACTGTATACTTTTTCTAATTCATATAAACACATAAGCTTTTCACAGCGTTGTAATGTTTGATCAACAATGAGGAAAGTTTAGATACCAGGGTAAAGATGGCAAGGAAGACGACAATCATGTGGTCGATACTCATCGTAATCTCCCTTATATTTCCACCTTATGTAGGGTTGGCACAGCATGTTTTGCGGTAATCACAAAAATATTGTTACTGGAAATCGAACTGGAAATCCAGAACGTATCTACATACCTAATCCGCTGGGCTACAATTTAGTTTTTGACCATTAAACATAAAGAATAAATATTTATTCTTACTTTATACCAAAGTATATAAATAGAAATATAAGCGCAATACATTTGCAGATACATTCAGTAGTGACAGTTTACCGTAACGTGTTGTCTATGTTTGTACAGTGACGAAACAATTGCGTAACGTTTTCTCATTTGTGACTATTTTACTACATTATAAGACAGAAATAAATACATAAATTGATGTATGAAGGAGAGATAAGCCATCATCGGAATCGTGAAGATTCAAGAGAAGAGAATAGGTCGATGGTACACTAGTGCGTTCCATCTTTCGAACACATAGCTACTTTCAAGTTGTACACACTGCCCGAAACTTGGCACTAACCAGACCACTGCATATAAAATTATACTTACTTCATGTGACAATAAGGGTCACTATAATAAAAATGTTCTTAATAGCCTAGTCTTTGCAAAATTGGAATCAAATATGTTCAATTTATTTGTGAGTGTATGTCTGTTCAGCGAAGGTTTTACTCCGACTGTACGCAACTTACGTCTAGTATTTTACATATTTTAACAGATGGCGATGATTATAAATCGCAATTAATTATAAAAAATGATGCAAATTATTAGAATAGAACGCGATGCGGCGATTGTGGTGACACAAGGTCGCCGCGTGACAGATTGATACAATACCTTCAGTGGAACTTGAAGCCGGTCTGGTTACAACTGGTTTAGGAATGCTCTACAAACTGTCGCTAGGGCTCTTATAATTATGCTAAACGTGTTTTGATACTTATCCTATTAGAACTGAACACAACCCAATATATTGGATTACCATAAGGTATGGTAGTATGTCAAACCAAGGATGATGTCATCGCAGCAAAACCAAAGTAAACGAAATCGTCTGTAAAATGATTTATAATTTGTAGAACATATGACCTATGGACCTATATAAGCTAAACGAGTTTTGATATGATAAGTGGAAGTGTGAAAATGTGCTGGCGTAAACATTTGTATGCTTGTTTGGTCGTCATATCGTCTGCATCAATATGCAGAATATTTTCAATAAATCACATTTATATAACTTTGCCTTATTTTGATATCATCATATATGTGCATTGCGCTCGCATCACCAAGCAAATAATGCAGAATGTGCATGGAATAAAGACTACAAAAAAACACCCAAAATTATTATCAAATAAATTTGATGTCACCGAGAATGAGTTGAGTTTATTGCAATTTGTACTATATGATGAGTAGGTTAAGATTAGTAATAGTGCGCTGCAAAATGATGTCAGGTTTGTTTAGAAATAATTTTGTGGCACGCTATTTGAACTGCAGCCGATATATTTTGTGTCAGCGGTGTTGTGGTACATTTTCTAAGAATTATAATAAACGAATTATAATCTAATGATTATAATATAGTTTAAGAGATAGAAAATATTTTGTGTTTGTTAATTTCGACAATTGTTAAAACATCTCTTTTGTTTAGATTTGTATGTCAAACGTTTGAAGAGTTTGTTCGTTCAAATAAGGGGGTTATTTTCATTTACGAAAATTAATTACGGACTACCGTCGAATATTTTTACCATTATAAATTTCTTGCTCGAGATGATGTATGAATTCATGTAATCTTCGTAATAACATTATGTCACGCGCAACACGTCAAAGCGGCGTCCGCTCGTGACGTCACGTCCGCGCGCGCTTCCTTTCCATTTCGATTGTCTTTGACCGAGGCCTCCAATTACAACCATTGTCTCGGCTAATAAACTTCAACTCGCAATCAATCCTCGTGTACGGCCTTATCTCTATACCATTAAAGTTCACAATTGATTGCGGGAGCCGTATCGTGGATTGAAGCGTGACAATTGTTTAACATGATTAGGTTATCGGCGCTGCGATCGCGTATCGGTCAACCGGTTGCGGGGGTGAGATGGTTAACGACTTTATTGAAGTCTGTAAACAATGAGCAATTAGAGAACGATTTTGATTAACAACATCAAAAGGTCGGTTAAGAAATAATGATATTGATAATGACAACTTTTAAACGACCAGTGGTTGTGTCTTATATTGACTTGACTTTGATTCCCGGTCTTGGCTTTAATACTTACACATTCGAAAGAAAAGAAAGATAATAGACGATTTTAAATCTTTAGTAATAGTAGTCTTAGTTTCACCTATGGTCAGTCAAAAAGAGAAGGCAATGAGAGCCAGATGCGCCAAGATTTAATATCTCATACAAGCCCATCATAGATAAATTATCTAAAATGGATTTCATTACTCCTATATATTATCTTGATGATACAACTAAATTTTACTTTCTGTATTTCAAAGCAAAAGAAACTAATGCATTCAAAATAAGAAAAATATGTTTAGGATGCATTCATTACATCATTATCTTATTAGGATGATCTTTAAATCCGATATAATCGTTAGCAACCGGACTACACCGGAAACAATTATGAAGTTTTAAAATACAACAGGGTGATGTAAATAGTCGAAAATTAAATCGTGCAGTCGATACATGACGGCTTTCCGCAGGTCGACCTCGTATACACAATATATCTAATTTGCAATGAAAACCTTAATATAGCAATCGGTAACAAATTGACTATTTCGATGTCGAAAAATACAAACAAATAGAAAAGGTTACAAAACTTCTTAGAAAATATAATGTAATAACGAAAAGAAGAAATAAATTGCAATTCAACTCCGTCGTAATAATATATTAATAGAATAAGTTTAGTTTAGTAAAGATGTAGACAATTTTATAAATAGGAAACGTGACTAATTCACACTAAGTCTTATTAGACTAATCATTCTCAAGGATAATCTTAAGAATGTTTTAAAAACTACATCAAACAACTTGCATAATTATCGTTCGATAATCTAAGGGCAACTAAAATTCGAAATTAGTAATAAATTCATTTTTAAAACCAATTTGGATAACGAGTGTCCTTCATGGGTTTCCGATTGCAACAGGAAGTTATGATTATTGAAATAATCTGGACAAGTCATTACAGTCATGCAATGAGAATACAAATTATTAATTGCTAAGACAAAGTATTTACTTGTCGGTGCATTACGCTGTCCAGATACCGCTTCACAAACAACTACTGCTGAAAAGTATTAAACGCAGCACTAAAAAGGAGAGAAAAGAGTTTTCCAGTGCATACTGCACACAGTCGCACCGGCGGGCCATGTGGGCCTCTATAAATAGCACCTCACTAACCCGTCAGCCAGCGAGATTTTGTTGCACTAGAAAATAATACGGCACACCCGGATGCAATTAATACTCGTACTTCCTAAGAGTTCCAGGTATCACTGGCAGATAATGTTAATTCCAAAAGTGCAATGTGGAAAGATTCATGGACATTAGCAAACTCTTCTACTGAAAGTATCACACTAATCCTATTATAGCGGTCCAAAATATGATTGTAGCGGTCCAAATTATGATACAAATGATCCTTACTATTTGAATATCACAACTTGCAGCTACACACAGTTTGACTGTATATAGCCTGCTATAACATCTAAGCAATGCAACATTTTCAGATGCAACTGCCAAATTTTTACGTTGTAATAGCAGGACGTTTAACTCAATCTCCGCTTTATCTACAAGTCAGAATTGGGCTGTTCACTACTGGACATATGTTCCCTAGGGTAGGTGTTTAACAGATAACCACTAACTGTTAAACACTTACTCGACTAATCTAAGTTACAGGGCCGTTGTGTAAAAAACATGTTTTTTACAAGCAATAAATAACGTCATTTGGCTCCGGTATTGCCAGGGGTCATATATGAAAACAATCAAGCGTGACTGAATTTACAATTTCGAAAATTATACCTCTCCCTTTAGAAAATTACTTGGCAAACCATAAAATTTGCTGTTTCGTAACATTATGGTTATAGAATAGAATATATCTAATAAAACGAACATTTCTCTTCCTCAATAAACGGTATTACAAGAGACATTGCACGCGAAGCTATCTCGTCAGCACGTTACACCGTTACAACTTTCCCACGTGATTGTAACGCAGTTTATGATCGAACACAAAAGTTAAACGGTGTTACGTAAAGGCACGATAATTAATACGGAAGTGATAGATTGTCCATCGAGCGCGTGTAGTTCGCACTATAATTAACATTGGAACACAGGTTATGTGCAACGTAATGAATTTTGCCATAAGTTTCCAACACTTTTATGTCAATATAGACGAAAGTAACAGTAGCTAGTATCGTTTAATGAAGAACATTCACGAGATTGGATCTTACTCATATAGATCGAGTTACATGTAAAACAAAATTATGAAAATATACTTCTATCTTATTGATTCAACCTTTATATTACCACAGTTATCGGAAGATGTGATTAGTGAACAAATATCGAATGAAGACTGAAATATGTCAGAAGCAACAAGTATTGGGGGTGAAGAGACGCAAAGTGTAATCAAGTGGGTCATCAGACGGCGGGACACTTTGGAAGCTTTCCAATCGCACCGCAGGAAATAGACGAGACCGATTCGATCTTTGACGAACGTACAAAATGCTTCAACTACAGTTAAAACATATCTGTTAAAGTAACTACATGACATTTTAAACTTATTTTCCTCTTGAGTACACAGGAAAATGACGCATTTTGTCACAATAGTTTCAATCACATCATTGCCCCGTGCGTGATGTCTATCTCAACTTGTCTTATAATAATTCAGTGCACATAATACTACTTAAATTGTAAACTTACAACAATATTTGTATTGCCTTTGAAGGTACAGTACATTTTACATTGAGAATATACCTTTTTCTATAGAGTTACAACCTTCAGCCTTACCTTGACTCTATTCTGCATTTGTAGCTAAAACTTATTTGCACTGGCCTAACACTCTATATTACCTTGGAAACATGTTTTGTACCACTAATTATGTTTTCTATAGATCATTCTAGTTCTCTGTAACTACTAACTATATCTTTTACAAAATTCATAGAAATTATATCACACTTCTGCACTCTCGATTTCTCTTTTTCTGCAGTGCCTACGTCATTAATGATTATCTAGATAGTAAGCTCTAGGTACTGTATCTACGTTAAGGTTTAAGGTAAACATAACTTTCTTCTTTAACACAGAGGAGATACATAAACACAACAATGAAAGAAATCAAAAAAAGTAATGAGATGATATCACTAACGCATCAATCAGAGATCAAAATGAGCGTAGTCCAAAGGTCAACTCGGTATCGCAACGCTCCAAGGAACGAAGTAATTGTCATTTTCCACCGGACAACAAACGACAATCATGCAATAAAAGCATAAAGCGACACGTCAGTATATGTTCCACAGAAGGAAAACAACATTGACTTTATTACGTATTACTGTTGCTTTAAATAGTAACTTTTATGAGAATGAGTCTATCAGCGATTGATGTGGACTGATTGATATAGATCAAGAACATATAATAATGAGAGAAGAAGGGAAGATGAGTATTTTAAATTCCAAGATAATATTTATTTATACAATACAAATAACAATAATTGCTAGAGAATCAAGTCTGGGTGAAATTGCTTTACACACTACATGTTTAAAACATCGTTTTATTATTCTTTAACTTATTTAAAGTGTTTATCTGGAATATAATCTACTACCACACAAAATTACTCCAAACACCAATATTTCTTAAGGTTTAAAACATTTTTCCCTGCAACGTAGGAAAAAAAATATATCTTTAATTAAAATCGATTTATTTATCATCAAACGCCAACATTCGCATGCCTGTAATGCATTTCTATTACAAATTAAAACAAACATATCGGTGTTACGTACATTTAGTTTTACTCCCAGACGCTAGTGACATCATCTATGAAAAAAAATAGAACCAGAATCCATTACACGATCTCTGTTTATTTTAAGAGCGAACCCGCGCGACGTTGTCTGAATTTTTGCACCACAATTTGTTATCAACGGCTATTGGAACATGACCGCTTGTATTACAAAACTCGGGTTTTATTTAACTATTGTTATATATAGGAGCGTCCACGAGCTTTTATGTGTAATCGATGACGCACATGATTTGACTTTTTATAAACACAACAGTGAATATGAGGATATTTCACCAACAGTTACTAGTTACCAATCACCTGTGGCTCGTCAAACAGAATTAGTTTTAAATGTTTATGTACAGAATACTAACATACAATCGGTTGGGTTTATTATCTGTACAGACTAGTCTATCACTGTTTACTTTATCTGCAAATACTGTCGGGTGAGCGTAAGGATGTTTTTGTAAGCAGTTCTACAATTATTGTGATGGAGAGGATGTGTTGAACATTAATGCAACACAAATAACGGCTTACGCTGAAAATAAATAGTTCCGAGACGTGACCAACAAACGATTCGGTTTTATAACAAAGGCCAATGATATTTCTAGACGCCTGTGTCGGCAGGCGAGTGCGCGCTAACCGCATATTATGCTAGTAGCCACCGATATGGCCACATATGAATGGAATATTGTAACTCTATACGAAGCCGGTTACCTTTGGAAATAAGCAATAACTTAAGTAGCTTTGTCTGGTATTTCAGTGAATCGCACGATGTGCTCGGTTGCGCGGTAGAATCGGAATTTATCTGTTTACATTTGGCGTTGCAAAATTCTATTGTATTCTTATACTATTTGAAAAATTACCGGATTGCAGTTTGTTAATATTAAATATCCTCCTAGTGTATTATATCTATAATAAGGAAAAATATAAAGATTCTGAGACCATTGACGATACGTGAGAAATGGAATTCGACCGATAGATTAAATAAGCGTGTTGTATTTGTATAATCTGTTTTTATGCATTTTGTTGATAAATCGTTAAGCGTATGGAGACATTTCTCTAGTCCGTTATTGTGCGACGATCAACGGTCGACTAATCAGAGAAAGTCGCCGACCAAAACACGGCGTTTTAAATGTATAGTCGTGTATAGCATCTCATTTAGTCTGACACGAATGTTTCACTGTCCACTTGCACGGATGTACGACCCATTACGTTAACAATGCTCCTGCTATCTCTACATAAGGATATTTTCGTTGTTCTTATGTCTAGATAACGTCACCGGTTTATCTTTGTATTCATAACGAGGTAGTTTTACTTATATGTTTAAAATATAAGGTCGATCATTGAAAACGTGCAACATTGCTTACAATATTATTTGTATCAATACCATATTGATTTCTATCGTTTCATCATTATTAGCAAACAAAGAAGGGCCACTGTACCTCCTCAAAGGAACGCGACAAAGATCGCTCCGTTATCTTCCAGTTGATTCTAGTCTACACGTGTTGTGGGACGTCTATGTCCTTTACGTCTGCCACTGCGACCTGGCTGCCATTCCAAAAACTTTTACCTCTACCAAAAGTCTTCTGAATATCCGTTCAATGAGCATTATTGCCTCTTAAGTTTAATAATTCTATCATAGTAACGGCAGACAAATTAAATGCAGTGCATAACGGTACATAAAATCGAAAGTAGACGTCTAGCCCATATCAAACAAATGGTAAATTCAACGTCGCTGGCAATGTTCCAGCACATAAACACGCGAAGTGTCTCATTTGGTACATCACAAGAGATCGAAGGGCGAATTAATGAGACTTTGTAATGGGAACAGTTTAATAGCTCACGGTATTCATATTAATCTAATCCGCTTGGCAAACGCTTCAATAGTATATTTGATGTCTTGCGGTGTTGCCTGTCACCAATGTGGTGAAGTTGAAATTGTATTCGCAGATCCAACTTACTCAGAGATTACTACAAAACCTTGTGAAACACGAGGAGAAGGAGGAGGAGGTGAAGGACGAGGAGGAGGAACAGTAGTATGTATACAAGTGTTATTAACAATTGAAGTACAAAACAATATTTTTTTTATTACTGCTGTTTGCTTTTATTAAACATCAATTCAAATTAATAGTTTTCTATATTATGTTCTATACTTAATGCTTTTGGGACACTGCTGTTCCTTCAAACAGATCTGGACACTTTGTTCACGAGTTTATACAATTTTCATAGTTATGAATCAGAATACGAAAAAAGAGTATTTGTAGTCGAGACTTATTTTGCAAGACCATATGAACTAGGGGACTATGTCATTTAGTGTAATTTCTTTCTGAACTTTCTACGTACCTATTGGTCACTACAGCCTGTTAATTCAGTGTGTTCCGTCGGTAATCTTGTGCTGCATTAAAATACTAAGTACGGTTATAGAGAATCATAGTATCTTTCAAGTTTTTGATTGCGATCCAAAATAAAGGATCAATAGATATTCTAACAAATACAAATTGAACGTGAAGGGTGTTTCACGGCGAGTTACTGAAACAACGAACGCTGTTCACGATCCGAATACAACATCGCGGTGCGGCCTTCGCTCGTTAACAATATGGCACTACGATGGTTATTATTTTAATTTCTTAGATAAGAAGCATGCATACTGTGAAGATATTCATCTGTCTAGAAGCTACCAATCAAGATCCGCAACATTTATTATAGTTAAAGGTTTGTCAGTCCTTGTGTAGGAGAGAGATTGAAAAGGTAAGTAGAAAGAGCTCATGCCCTTCTGTTGCACCTCACTCGTCAGACCAAACGAGGAGGAGGAGAGGAAACCAAAACTTCACGTAAACAATTAAAAATAATAAATAGGATAGTAGGATATTTAGCAAAGCACTACTTTGTTTTACCCTCTTGTGCAAGAACACTTAAAACGTGTTATGTATGTACAATAAAATAGTACGTTGTAGTAATTTCTCTACAGGATGGTATTGATTGTCATCAGGGGTTACGTCGTGGTGCGCTGTTGGATGCAATTGCAGTCGGTCGGACGATACCGGGCCGTCAGTGTACTACATAAGGGAAATTAGTGTGTTAACGTTTAACTACTGAACAATGCGTTGCATCCTTTTTAACTGTAGAATCAAAAGCCTTTTTTGTAATTAAATTAGTATCGATAAAGTTCCGAGAACTTAGAGGTAAGTGCATCTACAAATGTATTATGGTTTAGGGACAAACCTAGAATACCATGATGCACAGCAAAAATCAGAACTCACTTAAATGGAAAAAGGATCTTGATGTTGTGAGTCTTAGTAGGCTTTAGAAAAAAACAAATTTAAAAATAAAATCTTTTTGGTGATATTTAACTTTTCAATGATTTTTCCTCAACTGAATTTGATATTACATTTACTTTCCATAAACTATTAGATTAGACTTGCTTTGTATGTTTATTCATCACATAGGAGGCATAATGTAGGGAAGGGCGCAGCCGTACAAATGCATTGCTCTTTGGTACAATGCAATGTACGGAATAGTATTACAGCACTCGATGTCAATAACACCGCTTTATCCGGCGGCCAATACCCGTCTCCGATATACGAGCTAAGGTTATCAAGAAACATACAAAGTAATAACTATAAGCAGATGAATAATAATGTTAAATGAGAATGATAATACAAGATATAAGATGGACCGCCAAGGTTGCGGGATTTAACTTGATAAGAGAAGCAAGGGTCCGCTCTCAAGTCGAAACCGAGTCGATATTAAGAGTTCCCGTAATGACAACAAATGTTTAGATTTAAGAATGTGAAAATGCAGGAGAGTTGTGCCATCTTCTCGAAGCACTCACTGTTCACGGTTACGTTACTGACAACTACGGAAACGAAATGATAAAATACATTGCTATGACGTAAAAAGGCAAAGATATATTAGATATTGAAAAATATTACAATTTAAACAGTGAATATTTCGTGGTAGAATATGTGCGGGGATACATAAAACTAAATGTGATTTACTACATCCGATTTGCTTAAATAAAACGTTTGGTCTATGATAAACTTTGTGTATTTCACTAGTGGCATGTATATTGAGCAACAGTTCAGGATGATCGCGTCCTTCGCACTCCATTGTGATCATTACTATTGTCGAGTGCATCAAGCGATCTAATATTGCACCCTTCCTCAATTATACTGTATTCATACGCATCAACATGCATCCTTTCATTCTTTAACATTGTGAAAATGACAAGGAAAAGAAATTAATGAATTTTGATTTAATTTTAATTCAGAAATAATTGAGAAAACATAAATATCACTTTATTTTTAAACATATTATTAGATTGAATCCTAATAAAAATGAAAAATTACTTTCCAAAAATAATGTTAAAGCCACTGTCTAGAACGTCGACACAGATGTACCATTACGTATATCGTTAGTCTGCCGCCACTCCCTTTTTTCCAAGATTCTACGTGGACTTATCAGATGATCCGTGATTACGACCTTCTGTTATTCTGTATTTACGAAAGTGTTGAGAATCTTAATAACCAAAACTCGTAAACATAAAACACAAAAAAATTAAGCACACATAAAATTTAATTATGTTTGTAAACGTATCGAAAACAAAACAGATACATTGTCCGACCGTAAACTTGACATTGTACGCCTGATTCTTGCCGAATACCAAATTAATGTATTCAGAGAATTAAATCTTCGATGCTATCCGAAATACTACCGGAATTCACTGGTATGTATACTGTTCGCGCTAAACATAGAAACATAGACACGACATCGAAAATAGAAAGCAACGGAAGAGATAGGATGTGTGTCAGTGAGACGCAGGTGGACATCAGCGGGGGGAGTGTGGAAGTGAGATACGCGGTCAGAACAAACGCGGACAACGAAAAGGGACGGAACTACCTCGTCAAACACGTTTAGCACGTAGAAAACATTCTCGGGCCGTAAGAAACCAGAGAGATGTATCGATGAACATTCAATATCGATGACGACGCATAGAAATTTCTTGATCAATTAACGATATTAGTAAATTGACTTAACGATTACCTGATTAGAACAATGTCCAAGCGATTTATATTGAGGAACACACGTTGAAATGAGGAATACAAATGAAAATGACGATAAGTTATTAGACGTAAACAAAAATCAACAATGGACGGTAAAAGTGAAAGCCATAAGAAATTTTACCTTACAGTTTCATGTTTAGGCCGATGTCTATTGACTTGTTATATTATCTAAGTAATGCGAAAGAGATTCTGCGCTAGAGCTCGGTGTCGTCATAGGCCGGTCACGCCCGCGCGCCGTGACATTTGCTGAGGCAACGCAAGAGGGAGCCTCCCTATTTAACTTTAGACCTTCACTACATTCCTGAGTATCGATAACTTTATCGCGAAATTACAGTCTATGATAATTTTAGTATTCGCGTAATAATTATAACAAGTTTTGTCTCGTTATATTGTAAACAGACAAAGATAATAGAATTTTCAACCATGCAGAGATTTCAATGTATTTAATAGAATTTATAGCATTAAAGTATGGATTTATTTCTGCCGCCGCGGTGTTTTGTACAAACATTTCTGTTGTGGACTGAAGGGCACCGGCGCACGATAAATTGTTAAACAAATGTAACAAACAGCAACATAGTAATACAAGGTAACGACAGAAAACCTGGGAATGGGCAAGGTTTCGACTTACCCACCTAAAATAATATCGCGTTGCCCATGATCGATGTAGATCATACATTATCTAGTTGTAATATCAAATAACCCCAGCAAATTGTTAATGAGCTTCGCCGCCATTTCAATGACCTAAGTACTTATTGATTGACTCTTATTGGCAATCAAAATTCCATGATCATTAATAAATTAAATTTTCGATTAGAATTGTTTTCTGAACCATAATTTTTAGTAACGGTTGACGTCACGATTTAAATTTGACAAGGTCTCAGCACATTATCAACTCGCAGGGGTCATAACCACTAATGATTGGAAACAAAAGTATCAGTCAAAAGCATCTCCTAAGATACCAAGCAATTAATATTTCTGTTAACTCATCAGACTTCGTTAAATCACTTCCGACCGCAAGTCCCGGCTATTGACCACCGTTGAATTCGCCTCCGTCGCTCTCGACGAAGAAGGATGCATCATTAGTTTCCACGGACAATCGGCTCAACGAGTGGATTCGCTCCAGAAATAATACGAACGCAGCGGTTCTTGAGTCTTGACCCCGTTTCTTTTTTAAGAACGAACGCAACTCTGACGTATTTTAGGGTGTCATCCGGACAATTTAGGATTGCTTAATAACAATAAATAGGACAAACGTTTTCGACAAATTTGCCAGCAATCTCAAAAATAATAATGAAGTCACCAATTTTTCAAAAGTTTATAAAGATTCATTGCTAAGAGCAGTGCTGCGTGCGAATTTGGCTTCGAAACGAAAAAGGCTCCGTGTGTTTTAATTTTGAGATGAAATTAGCTGTTCATTGTATACCGAAAAAAGTTTACACTCAAACTCTATAGCCACGTCGTACTATGCTTAACCCTTAGGTACGAGCAAGGCATGTGACAATCTTTGATTATGCTATGAGGGGTCGTGGTTGCTATATTCGAATGGTAACACGTCAGCACCGTCAGTTAGTGAGTAGCGTTGGCCACAATAAACTGCAAAGTGTCACATACACCAATATAAGCCAGTTGTGGGAATCGAGCTCGTCGGCGAAGGCACCGCTACTCCAAATATTCAGCCGGCGTGGCGACCTTGTTTTCGTTTTCGTTGAACCGTCGCGACCGTCTCGCTCATTGCTCGCAACTAATAAGTGACATAAGACGGTGTAAAAATATTATAAATAGTGCGCCGAACGGATTATGAGTGAGTCACGGGCGCCTTTCTACGAGGATTAAATGCAATAGAAATTAAACAGACGCACGCTCAGACTTAAAGTATAAAAGAAAAGTTCTTTTCTTTTATAAGAGAACTTTTCTTTTATATTATTAGGAAGAAAGCATTGCATTCTACGCTTCGGGCTGTTTTAATATATACAATACATTTTAGCATGCATGAATGTTTTGTATTGGGCGTAGTTTTTAATGAGTCCCTTTATTAATTCATCGAATTAATTATTCGAGCAAAATATGTAGTAGCTGAATAGTTATTTTCATAATTTAGTTCTTGAAGAAATTGAGATTTAAGTCTCAATTTAAGAAAACATTAAGACAACGAACGCGGCGCATCTATAAAGCTCTACTGACAATTCTAAATTTGTATTTACGGCAACGCCTCGGCCTCGTTCTTGTTCCTCCTTCGTTATTATGTGCACACGTTTTTCACGTTGTTGCTGCGAATGATGGCTCGCAATACTTCCAGAACAGATTGCTACTGTTGTTGTAGTGTTGTTAAATACAAATTGCTAATGTTAAAAACATATTAATGCAATATGTTTGCTTATTGACTTTCCTCATCCTAATTATTGTAAGTCAATAGGAAGCAAAGATACACAAGTACATATATACCATATTTCAAATCAAGTAATTAATAAATAAGCACTCATTGCTGTTCCACAAAGGGGTAGTTTGAGGTAGTCTGGGAACAGTCACGAGCACCAATACGACCAGTGGTGTAAGCCCCGACTGTACTGTGTTCGAACCCAGGCCGGCGCCTCATCACCACTGCTCCAAAAACAGTGAAGGAAGGTTTATAACGTTAGATATGTTAAATGGATATATTACTATGTTAAATGTTAATCACAACTATTATTCGACGCCAATTTATAACTGCCTAATATTCAACGACGCATTCCTCGCGTCTTATCGCGTAGAATGCATTGGAAAACGCAGCATTACAGAGCTAAACTAGTTTGGTCAGATCGGCCGCACCGTCTGTTGACTCTGACCACCGACAGGTTCCGTCATTCGTTCTGAGTGACCACACGCATCTCTAACATATTTTGTCTTACTTAACACTTTCTAGCCTGTTACACTTTGTAGGGCAAATTATAATTTAACATACGCTGATATTTTTTGATGATTTATTCAATACTAGCTGGCCCGGCAAACTTCGTTCCGCCCTATAATTAATAGATGGTTCACTATTTGGCCGATAATAGCTTACACATAGAAGATGATCCTGTCGCGGGATTTTTTGTAGGACTATTTAAGATAAACAATTCCATTGTAAATTATATACGTGTAACTCTTAACGGTTTTGCAACGCACTAGCTCGCATATGGCGGAATGTTTTCCTCCTTACTTGACACTTATCGTTATATTTTGGACAATTCACACAATATCTTTATAAATTATAGCCTATGTGTTATTCTGATGTATAATCTATATTATTGTAAAGTTTCATTAAAATCCATTCAGTAGTTTTTGCGTGAAGGACTAACAAACATCCATACATCTATACTTACAAACTTTCATATTTATAATATTAGTAGGATTTTAAGACAAGCTTTATATTTAAAGCATCTTGGTAGAGTAATCGATCTCTTTAAGTAGGCTAACAATAAATGCATATCAATTTATCAAAAGACAAGACTCGATTTAATTGTATACAATTACAAACAGTAGCAAGAATCGAAACAATAACATAGCATTGCCAAAATTATAATCAAACATTGCTAATGCGCGCATGGAATAGTAACGTTATTAAAATATATTGCAGTTGTACTCCACTCATTGTTCGTTTTAACACACAACATAACAAATACCGAAGTGTTTGCAACAATCTTTCATACATCATATAAAATCACTAGAATCGAGTGACGCGCATCTGAGTG
>JWHW01013517.1:514899-527881 GCA_000931545.1 Papilio glaucus
AAATGCATATCAATATATCAAAAGACAAGACTCGATTTAATTGTATACAATTACAAACAGTAGCAAGAATCGAAACAATAACATAACATTGCCAAAATTATAATCAAACATTGCTAATGCGAGTGTGGAATACTAACGTTATTAAATTATATTGCAGTTGTACTCAACTCATTGTTCGTTTTAACACACAACATAACAAATACCGAAGTGTTTGCAACAATCTTTCATACATCATATAAAATGGCGCTAGAATCGAGTGACGCGCATCTGAGTGAGGTCCGAATGCAATCCGATACAATATCGAGCATCGCAGACGGGAATAGTCGCTTCCCTGGCCTGGCTGCCCGCCATATCCGATGCCGGAACGACAGACCGTAACTCAACCAATACTTCAAGGCGACTTTCAATCTTATTACATAGATATTAAGTCGGTTTTTATTTAAACAACGAATGGCGGATACGTAAGAGAGAGTAATGGACGGACGGTTATAAGCTGCGTATGCGCAGGCCCTTACGTAACGTTCAGTTGACGATGAACTCGATACGTCACGGCGACGTTTCCGGACGACAGATGACGGGATGGCTTTGTGGACTATTATCGTAAATCACAGGATACTCACAATAGTCAGCTGCAAGGTTAATTGGACCAGAGGATGCTCGAGACTAAAATAGAAGACCTATGTGATGATCAGAACATTGCCTTTGAGCTATTAGAAGTAACTGTGATGATTGCTTTTCTTTTGATCTGATGATTATTCTGAGTCTGCTTTCTTACATTCAATTTAAACTGCACCATCACGTCAAACACTTGCTTTTTTAGTTTCCGTTTATTTGTTGTATAATCAGATTTTTGTTATATTTTAACAGTAGTAAGAGTCCGCAACAACACGAAATACCACGACCTCGCAAAAGGCAGGAGTCGAGTAGAAGTCTTCTTCGTTGGGTCTGATGAGGTGTCGGTGACTCAATTTAAGTCGTCCTCCCTTACCCATCCTATCCTTATTAGAAAACGTAACAACAGATTTAACAGAACGGGATTACGTGAATATAACAGCGTTAACGTAATTTAAACTAAACATTAAGTTCATGACTATCATATTGTAGAATGATTCAAAAGGTGTTCAAGTTAAATCCAATCAACATGGGTAATATAAACGTAAAAGAAGTGGATTTGCGTTCATAGACAAGGTCTGATTCGATCTCACTAAGCATATACAGCACCAGGATATAAACCAAACTACTCCTAAGAACCGCAGACAGACCTTGTCGTCTAGTATAAAAACTAGTATTCACCAAGTCAGACATTTATTCTAGGTCATATTACAAGAAATATAGATATCCAGATATAAAGCGAATCATTTACCACAAAGTTAGAACTAGTTATCATCGACGTTTGAGATGTCCTTTCATAGTAAAACGTGATCTCTTCATTAGGTAAATGGCCTTCAATCGTTTACGTATTCGGCGGCGGTACAATAGTAAAGTATTGTAAGTTATCTGTTTATATTAACACTTGCATATTTGTTAAACTTTTCATCGTAAAATCATTACAATCGTGCGACGACAAACGCTACTGGGAATTCCACATTGAATGCGTAACTTCAGCGTTCTTGGTCGCAACAAATCGCTAGTAAAATACGCAATTACATTAGTATTTGATACATGTTCTATTATTAGATTATAAAGTTGTATTTCATTGTTTTTGATTTAATTTAAATATCAGAAAGTATAAAATCTAGGGATGTGAGTTTTTTTTTAAAACATATTTTCGCAGAAGATGAAATTGGGGTATTAAATCAAATGTGTGTCGTAGTGTAATATAATTAAAGAATATATATAATGGTAATACAAGTTATTAAATACGTAATTAATCAACAATCATCAAATCACAGACAACAAGTTTACGATTTACCATTTTAGTCAATTCAGTCAATGATCCTGTCACAATACGTTTATTTTTGACATATTCTGCACTCTAAAAGGCAGATGTATGTATCAAAAAAGAAAAGAGAGACGTGTAGATCGTTCTGTCTGCGCTCACAATGAGCTGAGACTAATGTAAAGGGACAGCCCCCCTAGACAAAGTAACATTCGATTAGCGATATGGCGAATCGAATCGACAAAAGCTAGACAAACTACATATTACTCTATTCCATTGACAATTTAGCGAACGTTAATCAATACGAATCCGTTGACAGGAGGCACATTTTGACAAGCGATATCGCTAGCCAGCGATTGTATGTCGATATCGAAGTTCGTTATGGAATCGCTTCGGATCGAATGTACTTTGTATAGGGCCTCAGGAACGACGAGCGACGTTCGCTCGCTGCCACGTCCTTGGCGGCAACCTGGCCGAGAGGAATTCGATAGTAATAAACGGTTTAGTATCGAAATGAGAGATTGTGAACGACGGGCTCAAAAATTTAACAGAACAATTAAATTAAATTGATAGAACCATTTTGAACGAAAAAAGAGTATAGGCAAATTTTTAATATTTATTTTCATATTCTCTTTGTTCAACGAATTGCACACGCAAAGACATATTTACTGTATTGCCGCGTAAGCCACAGTACAACTGCACCCAATAAATTTTACTAAAATATGTTAAAAGAATGAACGATAATAAAAAGTATAAAACACTTTCAGGAAAATTAAATACTTCATCCATGTTCTAGAACTTGTACATTCCAAAATATGCGACGATTTATCAAAGAAGTGTCAATCAAAGCTTAATCTAGTATCGGGCGTCGGCAGAGACTAGTTGAAAACAAAGGCGTAACGCGCGTGTTGACCATATAGAGTGCGTTAAGGTTGACAGGCGCGTGGGAGGAGGCCGTTCACCCCCGGACCCTGACTAATACCCCCGACTTTGGACCACATCCAAAAACAGCAACAGATCGCCGCAATAAAACTTGAAAATTATGTAAATACGGACCACTGTGAATATATAATTGCGCCAAGAATAATATTGAACAGTTTTGATTTTATCGATGAATATATTTATGGTATAAATAAACATGTATAATTGAAAACTCAAAGATACTAAGTGTGTAAGTGGTACACATACTAACGAACCAACTTAGCTATCCAACGCGCCTTGAATTGTGGTATTTTACATAAATTCATAGAAAACAAATCTCAATATTTTGTCTACTTATTCTTGTTCGAAATTAAAGAAAAACGATTAACTTTTTAAGGGAATTATTTGTAAAAAAAAATATTACGGCATCAGATAATTCAAATTGGTTCGTCAATTTCCTTGTTGTTGGTAAAATTGTATCTGGGAAGTTGCTGATTGTCAATAGAACATCGACATTAAAGTTAGTTACAGATAAACAGACGATGTAAGATATCACAAGCATACTGCAAAAACTCCGGGGACTAGAAATTCAACACTGTGAAATGAATTGCGAACATTGAGTTGTGCGCAGGAGCCGTACAAACAATGGAACTGGACGAGCGAGATAGCTCAGATGATTGCGTTATCAATGACACCCGATACGGCAATATGTTTCACTTGCAATAAACAATATTGACTATTAACAACAGCGGATACGATATATTTTTAGCAAGAGGCGCAATTGATGCGCAACGGCACATTTGAACATTTTCAGGGGAGTTGAAAGAAAAAGAAAGGCATGGGATCTGGCGGTAAATATACATGAGTACTCCATGTTTCACTCAATCTAATAACGATCGGAGGCCGTCATCTCAAAATTATTGACGAGTATGTCTCCCTAGGACACACTTACTAGATAGGTAGATCCAACTTCGAGAAGTGCAGCGTTCGGGAGATTTTGGGAAATACTCTAGTCTTAACATCTACCACAGTGCCTCAAGTTTAAGAGCAGTGTGTGTTGCAGTGACTTACGGTATTGAGATGTAGTTGATCCCAATGATCACCATTTTAGAATACTTAGATTTTCTTGTGAATATTACAACAAATGGAATTTGTCTGTATGTCAAATCAACACAAATAATATCAAAACTGAGTGTTACATCAAATTTGGTATCGAAATTGAATCTACGAATTGATATTCATATAACCTTAACCTTACTAGTATTCTTATTGTAAGGTTAGTTGAATTTACATGCGAAGGAAAAAACCGATCAAGGTGAAAACTCTCAAGCGATGTACTCGTACATGAATAAATCAATAATCCTGGGATAATCTTCTTTATTCGACAAAGATTAGCTATGTACTAATAATAGCTTGTACATAACATGGTTAACTACAATATAACCGATAGTGTTGTTATAGTATGAAGGAACAGTGTCAAATACAAACTGATTACTTGGTTTGAATGTTTCTGGAAACGAGAGGCTCAGTTTATGGTAAGGTATCAAATTACTGCCTGCGTAGTAAGCTCATACCTTTAATATGCATCAACAATAACAGATATATAAATAGATGTAGGTACTTATAGTCAGGATAAATTACGGATAATGATAGCTATCCTACCTACATATCTCAACTTTATTATTTAGAGATGAGTGTGGGATAAAGTTCATCATCTCCCTGCCCTTTTTCCACTAATGTTGGGTCCGCACAGTATGATTGCAGTACATACTGTATATGTTTTGGCAACAGTTTTATGGCCGGCCGCATGCCTGACGATAAACTTTCTCGGGTTTAATTGTACTTAAGTCTTATTTTATCAGTGTCATCAAAGACAATTCCGTTGCCGAGATAGTCAAATGTTAACTATCTATTGGCCGTGGCTTCGCACGCATTACTTTCTTATTCACCACGCTCCAAAAATTTTATAAGATAATTGCGTGTATAATAACTTCGAATTATACATAACACGTGTCAAAAAATTATTGACAAAACATAAAACATTACTATGGCAACCGATATTGTTAATGAAGGTTTTATGTACCTCGGGAACAGTTTTATTTCCGTGTAAGTAGCCTGTACTCCACAATGTGTGTGCAAAACTTCATGATGATTGATTCAGTCGTTAATTAGTTCAAGCATAACAAAGTCACATTCGAATTTATAATATTAGTTAGTACATTTATTGCAGAATGAAAATATCGCCGCTAGACGTCGCCGCGCGATCCATTTGCATTGAGACAATAGAGCAATAGCCCGACAGTCATTACTTAGCTCCTTCATTGAGATGTTTGTTAATAATGACTTCTTTCGTTGCAATACTACTGTCGACGTTTCATAAGGACTACATGTTCACAATTTTACTGTCAAGTGCAAACTAGAATTTATCATTGAACAAATACCTTTCTCTCAGGACTACACATAGTTAATGACTGACCACACTTCCACCTTATTGTATAGAGGCGAATTCTCTTGGATGCACCCATATCATAATAAGGAATAAGGAAAACGAGGTATCAAAAGAAATAAAGTTGACGAGGATATTTGCCGTATCTATTTGAGATGTCAAGAGAAATTACGATTATTCTCAGACTGAGAGACAAAGAATCAGAGATCATAGATGTCCTCCGAGATGTAAAAATAAAAAAAAATAAACCAAATCAGTTGGGTTGTAGCTGGTACATCCTGCAAAAAAGACCAAGGTGAATGAAATTGAAGTCCAACATTGATCTGCCTAATGTTATAGTCCAAGTTAAACAATTGAAGAGTAACGAAAGTGGGCTCCACTTTTCATTAAAGTTTATTCCGGGAACGAATTCGGGACGTGGACAATTTATTATTCTACGATCATATCATCCTTGATACGGGGACATTAATAGGAGTACCTGCACATTAAGTATGATGAATAATTACGTAACTAAATATCTGTGTAGTATGTACTACACAATTACCGGTAAATAACGTCGCAGATGTAAATAACCTTGGAGCGTATGGTGAGCGTTACATTGAACTGTCGAGTCACATCACATTTATCAGATAAGACGTTCATCTTGTAGTAGAAGTAGAGGAAAAATTGTGACGAGATGTGCCCATGGCTGTCGATTGAAAAACAACCGATTAGATAAAGACAATTAAGTTACTTGTACATTGTGACGTGGCCACGGGCTACGGGCGCTGTAGACGTACCTGCAAAGAAACAGATCAATTATCAGAGGAATAACAAAAGTAAGGAGAGATAATCTAAATTTTGCGATGCGGAATATAAAGAGAAGTGTGTATCAAATTCATTTAGATATCACGATGACGACCGTCTGGCGATGGTAATGAACTATTATTTTGTAGCGAGGGATTATCAGTTTACTAATTTCAATGGAAACAATATTAAGTAATTTTTTTCTAAAGTAACTTTAGATTGGGTAGCAACTGATATATGTTCTTGGTAATAAAAATAGCGTTTGCAGCGGTTACTTCCCTACGTTGGTGGTCCGTCACTGTCCGTAACAGCAGCGTTTATGAAGAAGACCGCATTGAGAAGAAATTATAATATTTTTAAATAATTGTATGTGAAATTATAATTAGAAGAGGATAAAGAGAATACGTACAGATAAAAGCTTTAAAAATATATGTTACTCAAAATAATCACCGATTTTGCGTAGACAAAGTCTCGGGAAACAGTAAATCAAGAGTCAAGAATAAAAAAAACACACAAGGAAGCGTCATAGTAGTCGTTGATGTTTATTTTTAGTATTTAGGTCATATATTTAAGGCAGGGAAAGTTATAACAAGTGGTCTTGAAATAACACTTATTCATTTTAAAAAATTTATGGTCTTTAGTAAAAAGGTCAAAAACGTCAAAGAATATATTAGTTCAGACAGTGATATTTCAATGTCTGACAATGTTAAATATATAATATACGAGTGGTTGGAACAAATGGATGCACGTAGGTGGCATTTTGTAGGTCACCTAAAATTCTTGGAAATCAAATGATTGAGTAATATTATTTTATGTAATCATTTATTGCGCTATTGATGTTCCAAAATTAACTTAATATAGTATTGGTCCATTATTTAATATCAGAATTGATACAATCATGTATTATTGTTTTAAAGCATAGTGTACATACATCACGTGGCATCCTAGACATAGTGACGTATGTTTGATACGATTGATTAACCCTGAATAATAACTTCACGATATTGTTATATGGCAATCAATTCATCAAGAGCCTGTAATCTCAAACCATTTCTCCGCGTGGGCTGGCTGATATTCGATGTTGACTTAGAGCTATTGATCAACTCAATCTGATCATCTTGCGTAATTCTGGTCGATATTATGTTTAAATATTGAGGTATTTGAAACCTGTAGAAGTGTTCACAAGTTGTAACCGCGTGGAAAATAATCAATCTACAGCATGCTCTACAAATTCAGAATTCAGATAAGCTTATGATAACTCTACTAATAGAAATCGAGAGTATTTCCTGACTACCAAATACGTTTAGAACGGAGCAAATTTTAACATAACCGCAAATACGGAAGTAAGTCTCGAAGGTTCTGTAGCCGCAGGTGATGCCGCGATGACGTACGAGAAAGTACAAACAGGAGAGGAAAGTGCGTGCCCCGCAAAAACATGTCCGGCGCACGGCCTGGAATCCACGCTGCACCGGCAAGACGGGGTCACCGCGCACCGACCGGGCAAATTGCACTTGCAAAACATTTACACCAAAGTAATTGTAACAAAATGAAATATATACATTCTTCTACGTAAACTAGAAGTACAATATTTTGCTTTATAGTTAAGTTTCGTTAACCAATTTAAACTATTACATCTTAATTTGTTTTCAGCAATCGATGATGGCACATTTGATATAATGTGCAATAAATCATTTTAATGGGTGATGTCGTTGATAGTATTTGAACTCACCGTCTAATTTCCAAATCGAAAAAGTATGACAAACACCCACTGTTTTAGTTTTATTTTTCAATAACAGCCCACACGGATATAAAGTTTGGTAACTATTAAATTATGTGGGAACAGCCAAGCTCTGTAACATTCACTGGTTTAATGAACAGATTAAAAGTTATATAACAAGTTATATTACAACGTGTTTGAGTTGATTAAAGGACATCTGTGAAAGATAACTACGACTACTTCAAATGAAATCTACAAAGCTATGAAATTACCAACGTATGATGTTTCTTGTAACTCATATCTTGTTGACGCTTCATGATTTTATGCTTCAATAATTGCTATTGAAAAATCTAAAAGATTTTGTTTGATCACTTGATCGACCCCATCGTCTTTGCCGCAATGTAAGAGGGAATCCAGTTAGCTTTTCTCAATGTAAACTGTTAATAGGATATTATAATTAGTATCCATAAAACAAAATTCCAACAATCTTAAAAGTGCATTGTTTTTGAATACTCCGTAACATAATAAAATGTATTGTTTATAGATAACATATTATAGTGTACAATATTATGACTATTTCAAACGTGTAACACGTGTTTTAGAACGTGACATATCAGTTCAAATGAACGGCCGACTGCTAAATTACCCCATCGTGATTATTTAATAAAACATAATTTGTTTTGTGTCTTCTACTTACTATTTGTTGTTGCTTTAATTTGTTGTTGCTTTATGTTATGTAAAAATGGGTCCACTTGTGTGGACTAGAAATCGCTTCGCTTTGGATTGTTGTAAATATCTATTAATGATACAATCGCAGTAATGAGAGGCAATACGGCAATACACACGTAAACGCTGGAAACGGCACAATCACACAAACGTGCGCATCGACAACCCTAAGCGACACTCACTACTGACAGCACCGCGACAACCGCTATGGTAGCGTTTGTGAAGGTAGTTTCCGTAGTCTTCATGTTTATACTTTGCTGCTATCACCAACGCGCACTGCCCTAGTTCCATCACTGCAAAGACTGAGCGACAGAAGTAATTAAATGATTCGGTTAGTATTTTAGTAGTTACTACATCAATTTACGTCTGTTATTTGCGAATAAAAAGTTTTGAAAATGTTATACTGGGAAGCTGGAATTCAAATCAATCAATTAAGATAACCACAAAAATATGGTTTTAAAGTTTCATTTAACGTTATTTTTTAGGATGGCGCGACTCGTCCGATACTATCGGTACGAAAGTGTACCATTTGGCAAACATTCGCGGAAGCTTTCGTCCGTCGCCGAGCTGACGAAACGCGCTCCGCGATGTTGTCGCGTGTCTACAAATAAATGTCTTCGCGAACTACTTTTTTCTTATTTTTACAGTGGTAGAGACGGCAACAATTACAATATGTTGCGCGAATGGGCCGGCTTGACCGGTGAAATACCATGACCTCACAGAAGAAAGGTGCAAATAGTGAGGTGCCAGAGGCTTAATTGCATATTTTTCCCCTTCCTATCCTTTTTTAATATGGAAATGATGAGAAGGAGAAGGGGAATTGACGCGGGAGGGCATGGAAAGGGAAAGGAAATATCCTTTCTTTATTTATCCCCCCATTCTGTACAATAGGCAATGCGTCTCCAACTTATTAGCTTGTTGCAGATGCCTATGGATAGCGGTCACTTGACATCGGGTGAACCGCTTGCTCGTTTGCCACCTTCTGCTAAAAAATAATGTACAACTGGTTTAACAATTACTATTTATACTGACAAAGTGGCTGAAAGTGTATGTCTATCTAACTTCTTAATGATAATATTATAGTCTATCTCGATAATTTTGTATAATATAATATTATTCCATTATTTTTCATATTAATTTTGCTTGAAACTTGTAACAAATGAGAAACTCCAAGTCTTTTAACCTTTAATTAAGAGAGTTTGTTGACAAAAGAAAATTGAATGTTTTTGATGCACCGAGTGTACAAATGCCTTAGAATGTAAGTAGGTATCATTTGAATGAACGTATCGGGGAGAGCGCGAAAAGGAAAACACGATACGACGGCTTCCGTTGTGAGTCGAGGTTTAATACCGTCGCTTGATGGAAGGCTTTATATCGCCGACATCGTGCAGGAATGCATTATAGCTTAGCGAGGCTCAATTGCTACAAATTGTGGGAATACGAAAAAGAATGAGTTTTAAAATATTTTTTACGAGTACGATATGAGCGCTCCCAAGACTAACTAGAATTGATTAGAAGTGTAATGAAGATCTATCCGAGAGTATGTTAATTGAACATTTATATGACACGATTATGGTCACACAATAACTTTGGAAAGTTGGAAATGAGTTTAATAAAAAACTATGTTCTAACAAACGAAAGTTAATATTGTTATACATTGATTTTAATTTTTTATTCGTATGTGTGTACAGGTGATTTGAAAAGATTCGTAAAAATGCGGTGCTCAGATATATTGATAGTAAGCTTTTGATAAGGTGCCAAGTGGTTAGAGTAACCTTCGGATATTTCATGATAAAACTGAACAAGATTAAAATCATGTGAGTCAACGCTGAACATTTAAACACAAAATTTCATTCAAGAGTAATTTGATACAATAGTGTCCACTGAACACTTTTATTTTTATGAATCTATAATAACATAACCTATAAAATAAATTCACGTTTCTCATCAAAAGAAGAATGTCTAGGGAGTGTCTACAACATGTATGGCTAGTTTTATAAAGCTTGCCCTTGTTTGTTGTTTGTTTTACTTGAATTTAGTTATTAATATTTAACCCCCTTCCTGTTGTATCTGATATTTGGTATACACTTTTAGTTCTGATGACACAAAATGGCGGATGTCATATTATCTAACATCTTTTGATATAGCCCCTCAATAGCTATTAGAATAGAATACAGTCAAGATGTTCTTTTACTTCTCAATAGTCGAAGACAAGAATCATTGGAACAGGAATAGTAACTTTGTTTATAGATTTTGGAGAGATGGAAATAGAAGTGGTGACAAAAACGTACCTTGCGGTATTCTCGAGGAAAAATTTATATTCCATGATGAACTAATAAGATAGAAAGAAGTAGGTAGAATTAATTAAAAAGAATCTGAAGTAGTATTTAGTCGTGTTAATAGTGGACATGTGTATGGATCGGAAGGCGCACGAAACGTCACCATAGCAAAGAGCAATTCTATTTAGAGACAAAGGACGGGAACAACCTGACATACTTATGAAATATCACAGACTAATTATATAACAGAGCGCGTGTTCATTTATAGGTCATTGGATCGCAGATCGCGACTCGCGTGTGCGCTATTGTCACTAATCTATTCCTAGAGGTGAACGAGACACACGTGTAAGACACGTCACTCATTTTTGGTTGTCTTAAATAATTTGTAAAGGAAGAAACTGACCGACTGATATACTCAATACTCATTTCAAACTACTGGAAATAGAGAACTGAAAGTTTAAAGTAAGGGTCGAAATGTTGTTAGGAGAAATATTTAAATGTAAGGTGACGTCAGGTCTATATGATGAATCGTATTAAATAGGGTTGAATTGAGCTTTGGCTTGAAATCTTCGGTTAAATTAAATTGAACTGCGAGTGAAACCGCGGGGTACAGTTCATTATTAATATAATAATTGAATTAAACATATATAGAAATTAGTTTTTCTATCATTTTGTAAACTTTAAAAGTGGCTTCGCCCGGACCACACCTTTACACGAACTCAGTTAAAACTAACGGACGTTTCCGATCTCAAGGCGTGTAAATCTTCACAGAGCGGCGTTTTACAGCATGCCATGGTTTATCGTGTTTTCCCCACATAAATCAGTTTGTCGGTGCACAGCGATCGCTTCGCTGGGTGTGCATCTTCCGCATATAGGGTTGTAGGTTAATGTTTGTAGTTCACATCGAAATAACTTTATAGTAGATGAAAGTTAATCCATCGCTAGTTCACCACATTGCGTTAATATTTATCTGACTACAGTTTGTGCGATAAATATACGTTACGTGGTACTACACTGCCATAGTAGTGACCCGCCCGGCTGCGCACAGTTCGTTTTTCTGTATAAATTTCGTCCCCTACAACTTTTATGGGATAAATTTAAAAAAATCTTACACTTATTAAAGAGCTATAATTTATGTCGGAAATATAAACAATTCTGCTTCGTTGCATACGTCTTGTGACAAGATTTGTCTCCAAAATTATTCCCACTACAATCGAGAAATGAAAATGCAATTCATGATTCATCAGCCCAGGCAGTTGGGACGATGAACGTAGTGTAATAATGGCCAGAGGCTGCTATACTCGTTATTGATTACTAAGTTTACGATAACCTTAAAATAGCGGAATTATAATTGTCTTAAGAACGAGTCATTATATCAGTGTGAGGGTTTAATCGATTATGTGAACGAAAGTGTATCGTGGGTGTTGCGTGGGTCTCGACCACGCTATAATGGCAGTAGCACGTTCACAAGGACTGCACCCACGTTGCTAACAAATACTATATTATATTTTTATTATAGTATTATGTATATAAGGAAATAGAATTGGTCGCGAAATGACATCATCGGGCGCCGACCTCGCTCTAGACCATGTACTGAAACAGAACTAACGTAAAAGAAAAACTGTCTCTCTCTAGGGTCGGTCCCTCATATCTGAGGATCGTGGTCAGTATCATGATCTGCTTCCACCGGTTTCTGTCCAGCGAGTCTCTTACAATCGTGAAGAACTTGGAGGACGAAAGCCGGTCTTTAACTTGATCGGTCCATCTTGAGCGCGTGGTCTTGCCTTCAGTGTTGCCAGCCAATTAGTTTGCCAAACTTTCGTCCCCTGTGCGCAACTATACTAAGAACAATATTTGTTGGAGTGATATATGATCTCCCTATTTGGGCTGTCATTCTGCTTCGTTCTATTCCTCAATACCCAAACTCCCCAAACCCCCCGGTTATATATCGATTTATTTTGTACACTGCTTCGGCATGGTAGTGTTGACGTTACTTCATATTTATACAAAATGTATTTTTTAAAAGCAGCTTTTCTACATCCATAAGTTACCACTTATACCTATCGGTACAACAGAATGTTTTAATGAAAGCGAAATGCATTGTTGTATGAAAGAATTCACCAATTATCAAAAGAAATCAGCTGCCCAATTTTAAAACCTAGTAAGGGACAAAAAATAAATATTACAGGAGAGCTAAAAATAGGTTGGTCACTTTTCATTTTTATGGT
>JWHW01013517.1:529296-549215 GCA_000931545.1 Papilio glaucus
AGCAAGTCCACAAGGACTGCACCCACGTGCTAACAAATACTATATTATATTTTTATTATAGTATTATGTATATAAGTAAATAGAATTGGTCGCGAAATGACATCATCGGGCGCCGACCTCGCTCTAGACCATGTACTGAAACAGAACTAACGTAAGACTGTCTCTCTCTAGGGTCGGTCCCTCATGTCTGAGGATCGTGGTCAGTATCACGGTTGCATCTGGAACTGTTGATCTGCTTTCACCGGTTTCTGTCCAGCGCGCTTCTTACGAGAGCAATAGAAGAAGAATTTGGAGGACGAAAGCTGGTCTTTAGCTTGATCGGTCCATCTTGAGCGCGTGGTCTTGCCTTCAGTGTTGCCAGCCAATTAGTTTGCCAAACTTTCGTCCCCTATGCGCAATCAAAAGAAATGTTCTTTGGAATATCGATTGTACTTTTGAAATAATTACTTAACTTCGGTTACATATCTCGCTGTTATACAATGACAAAAGAAAATCGTAGAATAGAAACGTGCTAGCTGGCACAGCCATTGGATCACACGTGAGAACTTATTTAAAAGACCAAAAAGTTGCAGCATAAAATGACACCACTTAGTATTACGGAAAATAATGAAAGAATGACAACCCTATTAGAACGTTGGTTGCATTCCGTTAACTAGGTTATGTCACACACTGTCAAAAATCAGCTCGTGGCTAATTAAGACTAATGACCTGTTAAACAGTCGCCGTGGTCTTTCCACATACGAGGTTACCCAAGCGAACACTACGCCAGCACGAACGCGAATCTCCTAATTAGAAATTAGGAAACGGTTGTAAGTTACTTAGTTTCTATTGACACTTGACATGTTTGAATTGATATCAAATTAAGTTCAATTCTGGCAATATTAAAGTTAACAATATCTAACACAGTTCCCCTACATGTTTGGACTTAACCTTAAATTTCTTAATGTTACGAAATGATCTATTTATCAATAAATAGCGAATCGCACCTGCTTCGCACGTGTAGGTTATCCAGACAAACATTCATCACTTACTTAAGGTAATCGCGCAAACTGTCAAAGGACTGACAGCTATGCCAAAAGCGCTAAGGTAAACCTACATTAGAAAAGTTAATATGGTCGTTAGGTTTTCTTATTAATTTTCCGCGGATATTTTTTTCTTTTTTTCTTTCATAACAACCTTCTCCAGATAATAAAAAAACATAAAAAAGTACTTGCGAAATCGGCCCAGGCGTTCATGCAGATAACTATATTACATGTATTATCGCGAGGAAAACAAAACTAAGCATATACATTCAAAATGTATATATAAGTAAACTGCACAAATTCCTATTACACATAAAATCGTCGTGGCTTATTCGTGTATTTTTAACATAAGATGCTCACACAATCAAGTGCAGCTTTGCAATAAACTAATTCGTGCAAAAAATTTAAATTCGCATCCCGTCAATGTGCAGAGTCATCAACAAGGACGTACAGATCAAAGCGTCCCCATTCACCTGACACGCGCCGAATTAGCATACGCGTTGGCATTGTGGCCGCGTCGCACCATCGGGGCCGAAGAAAGTGGTCCATCTTCGAAAAATGACCATACGAGGTACCGTAGGTGCGGATTTACATTATAAATAATGTGGGCTAACGTGTTAGCCTCGGGCTATCGAACTCGCTTAGGCCATGCGCCGACTGGGGTCACAATTTGTGCGACCATTCCGGTTTCTTTATACAACACCTCTAAAGACTGTATAGGGATCCTATATGTTATTTGTGTCAGACTCAATAAGCTACTTAAAACTTTAATAACTTGTTATTCGAAATAATGCTAATGAAAAACGTTACATTTTAATGTAACCTCTAAACTTTCATTAAACACGCCACGTATGGCAGACTTATCCACACAGTTATAGGCTGATATTTATTTCTTCTTATAGAACTGCAGAAGAACATTTGCTTGCTTCTATAAGGTTTCAGAACACTGTTCAGACGATTGTGCAGCCTAAGTTGAATCCTATTTAATATGACTGATCATATAGATCTGAGGTCAACTTACATTGGAATATAATATTTCTGCATACAAAATTTCATCCCTCATTTTAAACTTTTAGGGGATGAATAGAAAATCCTTTTTAGTGCTCGTCTACGTAATAACAATAGTCTCTTACTTGAATAGCGCGTTGATATAGCAATCAGTCAGTCAGTTTCTTCTTTTATATGTAAATATGTATTTTCTATACATTTTCGTACATTTAAACCTCCTTTTTATTTTTCTTCTTTTTCTACCTGTCCTTTTCCCACTTCTTTATGTGGGGTCGGCACAGACTGTAGTTCATACTATAACAGATTTTGGGTATAGTTTTTTTTACAGCCCCCGCCTGCCTGACGGCAACCCTCCTCGGATATGAAATATTAGTAGATTATTGAATTTACTAAAAAAAATTAACCAATTCCAAACCAAGCTTAAATTTGGTTGGAAATGGTTGACGACAATAGTCGAATGGCGAATTCGAACCGACGAACACGATGTGCATGTTCGCAGTCCTTACGTACCCTTAACCATTAAGCCATTGGTGCTTATTATTATTCATGTTAAAAAGATAATGGAGTATGTATTACTATTAGTGATTTTTATTTAGCGTTACTGAAAACACCATCTTCCGTTTCTCGATCAGTTGTCTATCGCGTGACGTTATGAAATCTTGAAATTTCATTTCACGTTTGCGATGCATTTTGAAATAAGTTTCAATTTCACTTTGTGCTGAACACTGGCCACACGTAAGACATTTTACGAGTAAGTGCGTTATAGGTAACTCTAGGTCATAAGAAATTTAAATGTAATAAAATAACTTTGTTATTTACAAATTAACTTTACTACTACAGTAGTCCATTCATAGCTATCTATTAATGATATATTTTTTTGTTTTACCTTCCTATTGTAGAATTTGTAATGATTTCAAGTGTAGTGCTTTTTTTCACGGAACATACCTCTTCGATAACTCTGTATAAACAGGAAATAGAAAACGTGCACGAAACAAAGTTGAAATGAATCACGCATTTGTGAGCGGCATTGTACCATTGTGAGGGGATCGCTGTGGGAACGGGGTTCTATGCATCATGCTCACCTAGCGGCCCGGAGGGCGCTTCTATTGTACCAAACTATCGAGTTTAAAAAAACACACACAGGCAGTCATAAGTACTGCCGACAGAAGTGAAAATTCAAAACAGGTGGTATGGCGCGATAATAGTTCAAAAATAAATAAATTATCAACAAAAATAAACCGTTGTTTCTAAACAATAAAGCTCAAATTTGAATACAAGACATGCATATTGCTGACGCATGTCGTTCACAAGTTTTTACCCCACCAAATATCGCGGCTTAAGAATTTTTCACTTTTAAAAAAATGTCAGCAGATTATGTAAACAATATATATTATACAAAATATGCTTAAACCTTGTACGAGGAGATAACGACAATGGTCTTCGAACCCACGACCCAATATAGCAGTCCGTAAGCTTAACTTTAGGCTATTGGTGCTATTTAGCTTAGCTTATATTGAGCTAAGCCGTGCAAAATCAATATTTGTTATCTCTGCCTACTCTTCTGAGCTATTATCGTTTTATTCGATAATTTTTTATAGTTCAGAAGTGTAACCGATTGTAGTTGCGTCCTTTTATCTTATTCTCGTATACATAAAAAACACTTGCAACTTTCTTACTTTCCATAAATAGATTGACAAAACAAACATGTTTACCAAACAGTTACATCTACAGACTAAACAAACTCTTTGTTTTGGAGTGACAACAGTTTCCAATGATCTGTTGGTCTGTCATGATGACGTGACGCTCCACGCTTGACATCATCAATGATATTAGACACTGCACACATTTATGACGATAATGACAAGATGGTATGCTGACCTGCATAGCCGATAGCCTTTCGGGATAGTTTAAGAAATAATTTATAAATATATTATCATGTAACATCTAAAACGTAGATAGTTTACAGTACACTGACGGTTGACAGTTGACAGTTTGAATTCCAATCGATTGATTCCAAAGCGGTACAATTCATTAGATTCTTGTTGTTTCTAATATATCGATTAGTTAATAGAGATTTCTCTGATCTTCTTCACCTATTTTTTTAATATTTAAAGTACTAAGTGTGTACCAAGAACGTTGCCTGTATACCAGTTCGCATTATATTGATACTCGCAACACACATCTCATCACGCCGGCAATTACACCTCCACACTCATACAATGTTATCAGCGGTAATTATTTGAACATTTCAAAATCACAATACAATTGGTATACGTTACAGAGTTACTGATGCGTCGAACACATGACTACATTACTGTTAAAACAAAAACCAATGTCCGTTTTTGAGTCAAAATTAAAAGTAGTACTTCGCTTAAACCAACTAAGATTTTCAGATTCGACGAACTTTTTTTTTCATTTATTTTTCTTGTATTCAATTTTGAATTTTATTGTTAAGATACCAGGGTTTTTTGTTGATTATTAATTTCACAATCACATCACATCAAGATACCAGGGTTTTTTGTAGATTATCAATTTCACTTCTGTCAGCGGTCCTTGTGACTGCCAGTTTTTTTTTCTTATAGAGTTTCTAGGTGGCAAAGGAGCATGCGGGCAAGCACCTAATGTTAGGTGACACGAGTTGCAGATGCTTTGTCTAACTTTAATGAACAGAGCCGGGGGTAGACAGGAAAAAGGATGTTTCATTTTCCTGTCCTATGCTTATTAAGAAAAGATGGAAATGGGAGGAGGACTGAAATTGGGCATCCGGCACCTCATCTCTCATCAGACGAGCTGACCCATTCGTGCAACGGATGTTGTTGTTGCGGGTTCTACCATTGTTATTAACGGCACTAGCATTAGCACCTAGTACTTAATTCATATTTGCACCATTATCTTCGTCTTTATGTTCCCAGCGATCATTTCTTTGTTATAGATGTCATAATATATGTAAATGACGTCCGTACATTTCTGAATGCGGATAAAACGGTAAGCACAGATTATAAACATCCTATTCATTGCTGGCCAGATATAAAACGTGAATAACATGAGCACGTTGCGAACCGGTTGTTTGGGGCGTATTCAGGAGATGCCGCGACGCAACTTGTTTGGAATTCCGTACCAAAGTATTTTGAACTTAGGTTAATCAATTAAAAGATATGATCGCGTGTAATACTTAGAAATGACAACGAATATTTGTATGGTCGTACTTTATGCGTTCCAAAACCATTCTCATCCATGCTAACGAAAGTTTTTGTCAAAAAAAAATTCTAATTTATTTTTTGGAAAACCAAAAATATTTTGTGTGTAAAAACATTCCATTGTATCTGTAAAAGGCGATGTGTGTATGTTCCTATAGACAGTTTAGACTAGAGGATATTCCTCCTGTGTGGGTGTTTGGCAGCGATCAGTTCATCATAATTAGTACCACCCGGGCGAAGCCAGGGCGGGTCACTAGTATACAATATTTTATATTATATGCGGCCTCTCTTTTATTTACTTTATTCGTTAGAATTATCTAAGAATTACAGTAATAGTTTAGTTAATTATATAGTAACAGTTATAATCGAAGAAATTTGTCACCGAGTTACTAGTGACCTTTCTTCGATCGATAATTCCGAGACTGCAAGTTGTAGCGTGCGGAGATTATACAGCAAGGGGTTAAGTGGAGGGCGTTCGATGGCGGGATCTGAGTGCAGACGGAGATAAACAGTAATCGATTGGAATAGATTTATCTACAAAATGGAAAGCAATGAGATAACGTGAATATTTCTTTAAAGAATTTATAATTTTATATATTTATTTTAAACTTTGCCAGTGTTCGTAAGTAACATCTTCGACCACCAGCAAACACTGACATCATAGAAGATAGCGAGAAGTAGAAGTTTACTTCGCTATAGTTCTAGTTGCCTTTAATTGTCCTGAGACTTAATTTTATTTGGCCAATTTAAAATTTATTTTATTTCCGACATGGTTGTGTCCAGTAAAATATTTGTTGTTCATATATGATTCTCTCGACATACGTTGAATATACTGAATGAACGCTGAATGAATGTAATCGGGGTGGACGGACAGAGCACAGGGGGTAGTTATCGAAAAGCATGGGCACAAATATGTTTAAGTTCATTTTATCGAAAAAGAGTTCGAGCTAGCTGTGCCGACTCCACATGAGTAGGAGAAAGGCATGGAGTTAATGGTGGTAAGTAGCCATTGATAAGGTCTGATTCTAACCCAAAAAAATTGTTACGTTACTTCTGGCTATCGAACCATCGTGTGCGTATACCTCTATAATATTATAAGGTAATTTTACATGTCGGTGCATTGCCACAGTGTAGTGACGACAGGGGCTCGTATTACCACCGCAACGTGCAATTTCCTGCACAACGATACCTCTGTTGCAAGTTATTACATCGATTTATTTATCGATAGAGACTAAACACTTTTATCGCATCGCATGCCTGTTTCATATTTCATTCACGTCCTTTCTTATTTCGAACCTAAGTTTCGTAAACAACACACAAACACAATATTTATCTATGTATAAATCTAAAACTAACGTTTTCTGAACTTCTTTAGCCTCGTTAGACAATACTTGCTAGGGGAAAATCTTATAGGTTCTCATGAACAACATACTTATTTGAATTTAGAATTTTTTTCATTTGTTTTTATTCTGTGTAGTTTTTAATTTCATTGTTAAGATGCGAGGGTTTATTAAAGTTGATTATATATTTATTTTTGAACTTTTGTCGCGCCTTTTCACCTGTATTGACTTTTCACTACTGTCTGCAGTTAGCCTGTGTTCTTTTAAATATCCAATTGTTTTGTCTTAGTTGGTAATTTTTTTTTGTACTGGATATATTTTTGATCGACATTTATATATATGCCTTAGATCCCATCTTTAAAATTACATCATGAATGTATTATAAATATCATTATTTGCTGTGCGCAATAATTTATAGCTCGAAACTAGGGCAATTAATGACAAAAGACTTGTATGTCTAAGTAGAAGTCAAGGTTCTGCGGCACTTTCTTCACTTTACATAAAAATTGTGTCTGACTAAATTGTAAATAACATATGAGAATACAAGTCTTATTTGACCATTACAGAAATTTGGGTTACATTTCCAATTGCTTGCTGTGATTTTCTTTCTTAGCATAATACAAAACAATGATAAAAAATATATATAAATTTAAAATAACAGCCTTATGACATGTTTAGGCAAGAAAAAATGAGACAGGGCTACCCTCTGTGTTGTAATAATATTGGATAAGTGTCTGTATACTCCGTAAAATTAAAAAAAAAAGTTACGATCTATGTTCTTTGCAAGAAAATTTATATAGGTATTTTTATGATACATAATCAACATGTTTAGCAATTTTATTCATAAAAAATAAATTTTATATTGTCTTATTTCAATGCGTCAAAAATAAATATTCAAGTTCAATTTATTGAATTAAAAAAATCATAGTAAAAATCTCAACGAAAGGACGAACACTAATCACTGTGACCACACTACTCATCACACAGGTAAAATTATTTTAATGACTTAATAATTAATGCATCATCAAAAGCATATTTAACTAATGGATTCTCTTTAACATATAAGTTTAACTTGGGAGATTCAAATTAAAAATTACCAGAATTCCTTTCACCATTTTTTTGTTTTTGCTCAAATCATTTAAAAAAAATTAAATAGTTTACTGAACACATCATTTATGTTCTTATTTTATGTCTTGGGGCTGGACAAAATATAAAGAAATAAATTATTGTAATGTTAATATATTTCAATAATGTCAACAATGTCTCGTAAAGATCCTAAGTAGTAATAAAACTTTAAATTCATTTATCTATAGTATTCTTCTTTATTACAACAGTTAAAAGGCTTACAGAATAAATATCAGTGAATTCCTCTTACCATTTGTTAATGTAATTCGGAGCTACGGGCCAGCTGCCAGAATAGGTCAACAGCCTACAAAGTACATTCAAACATTTGTCATACAGACATATGCACAAACATACATATGGCAAAAGCCAAATAATTTTTACATAAGGACGTACTTCACATTATTTTGTAAATTCTCTTATAAAATACTGCAAAGTACATTTCATAATAATAATTTTGACAAAATATTGAAGATTTAAATAAATGTAGAAAGATTAAAGAATCTATCATTCTTCAAGATAGATCTTGAATGAAACCATGCATATCTGTTCCTAGTATCCACCTTACTGTTGCTACTGGATGAGTTATTTATAAAAATTGGAACTATCTCCCAAAGCTAAACTTATCATAGAATAGCATACGTTGATACAATTAAAGAGCTTATAAAAATACTATAAAAGAGCTATTGATAAATAATATTAAATTATGTGTACCCAGGCCTCTACTATCCAAATTTATCTCGTCTGCAGCAACCTAAAAATAGTCACCGGCAATACCCTGGAATTGATAAGGCGGGCGCTCGCGATAAACGTCTTGCAGAAAACGAAGTCAGCTGAGTGTAAGTAAACACGATGTATAAAAGCGTTCAATCACAATCGTTCCACAGGTACACAATCAACAGGTGGAAAGGACGTAACTTAGACACGTCGCGCAGCGGAATCTCGCGCGAGATTACCACGGGCCAGCAGAACCCTCGCATGCTACTTTCACGACACAAGCAGCAATAGTTTTAACACCAACACCATGGAATTCTTCACACGATGCAAATAACAAAACTATAAATACCTTTTCCTTCGCCCGTCCAGCATGTTTTTGCACTGTTTTCGCAATTAACGCACCTTTACTTTCTGCCATTTCTCTCACTTTTTCATTACCGATAGTTTACGAAATCGTACACACCAATCTGCAACAAATACGGTTGCAGTTTGCTGTCACACGTCAAAATCCAAATGCCGTAGGATTGCACTGGCGTGACGTGAACTCCCACTCTCGTATCCGACACGAATTGAGTAGAAATCTAGATCAACGTACCAAATACCTTCGGTAGATGGCTCTGCGCGCAACAATTAGCAAAATGCTATGGATGTCAAGTAGATGTCAGTTTCGCTAAAAAGAAACTAAAATCAACACAGTATAAGTACGTGATAAAAGTTGTCAACATCCAACTTGATTTTTGATTAAATAAATGATAAATGTGTAGGATTTTGGTAAGATTTTAAAAACGCAAACGTTAATAACAATAAACACACTTGTTTATTGTTGTACAAGTCACCATAACTGCTAACAATTCCTAAGACAATTTTAATTATATAATAGTTCTATTTGTATTTTATAAACTAATATTTTATAATTATCCGTAAATAGTAAGTTCCGTAATTATTGTATATTGTAAATAATTATTTGCATGAGAATTTCAAATAGCAACAAAAATGGCTGTATGCCTAATGGACTTTCACAAGTAATGTCACTGTCAATTTCAAATTCAAATAATTTTATATAAAATAATTCAAATTTAGAATTATTTTGAAATTTGTGTGAAATTTTGATATGGTTGCAATCATAGTTTTTCTTTGTGTATTGTAGTTATTCCATCTTAACCTATTTAATTTCTTTTAGCAATAATAATATTTCTTTTAACATGGTAATACATATCACATTTTATTTATTATATTTATGTTATGTGATCATATGTCATGAGACCAACATATTTTTGTAATGTAATTATAGGAACCGAAGAACGAACTCCAAAAAAATGCAATTGCGATGGCCAGAAGGAAGGAATTGGAGACATATCAACGTGCTCTTGATATCCAATGGTTGAACAGTCGGATGGACGACAGCCACATAGGCCGGCATCTTGCTCAGATTAACCAAGAGGCTGAAATGGAGAGAGATTTCCAGGAGGTGTAGTTTGTATTGTATTTTTTTTTTATGGAACAAGGTGGCAAACGAGCAAGCGTATCACGTAATGTTAACTGAACACTACCCATAGACATCCGCTACACGTAAATGTGTTGCAGATGCGTCGCCTACCTTTAATGGACAGAAGAGGGCATAGACAGGAATAAGGATATTTCCCCTCCCTGTCTAATCCGCTTCCCGTTACCATCCTATCCTATTGAGGAAAGGGTGAGAAGGGGAAGAGGACTGAAATTAGGCCTCCGCCACCTCACTCATCAGGCTAAATGTAGAGTGCTTCTACTTCACGCCTGTTTTCTGTGAGGTTGTGGTAGTTCACCGGTCGAGCCAGCCCATTCGTGCAACAGATGTTGTTGTTGCAGACTTTACCACTGTTGTATTACTGTATTACTTTAAAAAATATTTGTAAGGTAAATTTATAATTGTTGTGTCGCCAAACAATCAATCTTGAACTGATATGGGCAAAAATTAAATACATACATCAAGCATAAGTAGGTAGGTAGGTAGTTTTTTTAATAAAGATTTTATGGCCTGGTAACATGACCTTTAAGCCAAGTAGTTTTGATAATGTAGTCACCTTATTCTGTTTTATATTCAAATTTATATATATTTTAAGTATTGATCATCACAAAGTATCACTTTCATAAAGTTAATTCCATATTACATTTATAATTTAAAAAAAATTTTTCAAAAATTCCATTATAAAATTATAGAGGACAGACCATTCAGCTTTGGTGAATGCCAGAACACAAAAAGAGATAGCATTGGCAAGTGAGATAGCTCGGCAGAGCCAAGAAGAGATCAATCATTTGCAACGGAGACATTATCTTAGAGAACGGGATCCTGAGCTTAGAGCACTGATGAAAAAGTTACAGGCTGGCTATGTGTGCAGGGATTTGAAGCAGCAGATATTGCACAATGAGTACAGGCGCCTGCAAGATGAAGTAAGTTAACTACCCAACTAACTATTAGCTAACAGTAGTTTACTTAGTTTACTCTAAACATATCTTTAAACGTAGTAGAGTCAGCAACAACAATATCCATTGCACAAATTGGCTGGCTGTGAAATACCACAACCTCAGAGAAGACAGGCTTGAAGTAGAAGTATGCTTCTGCATTTTGCCTGATGAGTGAAGTGCCAGAGGCCCAATTTCAGACCTCTTCCCTTTCTCATCCAAAGTGTGAAGGTTGCTTTAGTTAACAGACTTATTAGTTAAATTTTATTTTTAAATTTCTAAAATATTCAACATTTATTTATAACTAAATATTGATTTTCTTGCTTTCTTTGAGACAGTGGAGGCTAAATTCCGAGGTAAGTTAAGGGAGGAAAGGTAACACTGAATTTTTGTATATCATTAAGCAATGAGATGACTAGGTAGAATGTTCATCTGTTGGATACATCTATGAGGATTTGAAAGATGCAACTGCAACTTTCCTGCGCACTAACAATATCTTGTTAGCCTGCTTAAGTGTTTACTTACTACACCATAATACAAGGGCCGGCAACCTTTTATAGTTGCAAGACATAATAAACCAAAATATGTGTAGTAAAATGATTCAGATATATCTATTTCCAATGTTTTATTCTCAATATGTTTGTTTAGAAACTAAAATGGGATTCACTTTAAACTATGTGATAATTTTAAGTGAAGTGAAGTGAATATTTACAAGGCTACTGTCACATGCAATATACTAGCATCAGTTTACCTTTTTATAATCAACTAAGTACTTTGAAAAATAGAGATTTCTATTTATTCATTTACATGGTGTATACTTATTTCAGGCTGAAAATAGAAGACAGAACAGAGTCCTCTCCAGTTCCCTTGCGGTTGATGCTGAAGCAGTACAAAGAGAAGAAAAAGAGGCAATGGAGAGAAAGGCAAAGTATTGCTTAGAAATGCAACAACAGCTAGTTGACAGACAGAGAGTGAGACAGTGCCAATATGAGGAGTCTTTGATTGAGAAGAAGATGTTGGAAGATGTTATGAGAACAATGGCTGATGAAGATCATAGGTTTATATGATTTTTATATTAAATAAACTGAGTTAATATTGTTTTGTGACCAGCAATACTTGGCAGAACCAATTGTCTTGAACTGTTGGAACAAATCCTGCTGATGAGTTTCACTATAACTTAACATGACAGTGCTCCAAATTCCACCCATACTATCTTGATGGTTGGTATTTCACATCTGTTTACATGTTCTCGGAGAAAATTCTTGCCTACCCTAACTACCTTGTGCAGTAGTGTGGAAGTTATCATTTAACATTACACAGCCTGCTGCTCATTTGCTGCTTTATTCTATGAATCAACAAAAATATATAACTTAACTATATATATTATAAATAATTAAATAATATATTTTCCAAGGGAATTGGAACAAAAGCGTGAACAAACTGAGAAGTTACGCAAAGAGATGGAAACCTTCAAAGAGGCGCGCGACGCGTGGAAGGAGAAACAGAAGAAACTGCTTGTGATAGAAGAGAGGAATATTGAAAAGCAAGTAAAGGAAGCTGGAGACAGGAGTGTGGCCATGTGAGTGGGATTTTTATAATTAATTGTTATGCAAACCAGATCAGACCTTGACAGGAATTAGAGTTCTATATTTTCTCATATGCTTTTTCCTTATGTCGGCAATTTTATTAGCACACTAGTGTACAGTAAAGCAAATTCTATTGTACCGCCATCAACTCGATTCCCTCAAACTCTCTTATTTATAAAATGATTTTTTTAATTTTTCTTAAATCCATCAAATAAAAAAAAAAAATTGGTTTCAGTGTGACAGAAAGAGAGAGAAAGTTTCGCGAGAGGGAGATGTTGAATGAAAAAATTGCATCGAAAATAATGGCGGACAGGGTTAGTACTGTATTTGCTCTCTCACCTCTTTTTTTAAGAAATTTATAGAGTTAAAAACAATATACTAATATGTAAAGTGATAACTTCAAACGGTGATAAAGAATATAATAATTTTGAGAGCATTGAGATGTGTGAGATTTGAAATATTTAAAGTTTCTATGGGGGAGAAGTGGAGAAAGTTATAATTTATATATCTGAGAATAAAAATAGACAAATTTATGTTGCAAAAGTGAGTGGCAGTGTTGGCAGGGGATGTCATAGAAAAATTTATATCAATCAGTATAGTGACATGGTAAAGAAAGTAATATCGGGACTGACCGTAACAAACGAGTATGTGTGTGTAGATGTATGGATGTAGAAGAAGCTAGAGAGTTGTGTCAGGATCGCGCCAAATGGAAATCAGTGATCTCCGTCTGGGTTAGGGACTTGTGCGCTGATTTATTTTTATATCACAAATATATAATATTACATGAAATAAAATGTTGTTTTTTGGTGATTTTGTATCAATTGATATTAATATTATCGGTAGCCCGCGTTTATGCATTCGTTTCTTCCTTGCTTGAAAATTTAGTGATATGATTTCGTGTATTAATGTATGGTATGGATGTAGAAGAATGTATTTTGGATCCCTATGCTATGTTATTTTCTGTACCCCTGACAATGTGTGTGCCAAGTTTCATGATGATAGGTTGGGTCTTTCAGGAGTTAAAGTGTAAGAAAAAAAAACTCACATTCGTATTTATAATATTAGTTAGAACTTTATCTCTATAAATGTTTTGAATTAAATAACTCGTGACTTCTACAAGCTAATTAACTAGGTACATTTCATTGGCATTTTAACCAACAGAAGATCACTAGTTAAATTAATAAAAATATCATTAAATAATTACAGGCTGCGATTCGAGAACGGGAAGACATTATAAAGATGCTGCAAGAGCAAGAGTACTTGGAGAAGAATGTGCAGGAGGACATCGCTGACGTCAGCAAGGCTGCTAGGACTAAACAAGAGACGGAGTCGGCGCTCACGCAGCAGATGCAGGCGCGGAGGCGACAGGAGATTGAGCAGAAGGAGAGAGAGGCAAACTTTAGAAGAGAGGTAAAATAGAAGATTATATATTTTATTTGAACTAAGCCACCGAAAGAGGACCAACATTAGGAAATCAGTCGGCACTAATTTTAGTACAGTATCTTCTAATTCAAGCTTAGGCTGCAATAATCCAGTGGTTGTGTCAAAATATCTACGTGTGTAGAACTAGGGAGTTTATCTTTGCCAATGAATGTACCATTGAATCGCTATCAACATTCTAACTTATTACCTAGTGCAATATTGCCTTAATAAATAAATAAATATGTGCTCACCCGTAACCCAGATATTCAATTTGGCGCGATCCTGGCACATCTATCTTGCTTCTTCTATACGGCATACATGCTTTATTAGTAAGCCACTAATCTGGTTGATATAGGTTCTCCTAGGGCGTCCCCTATCAACTCTGCCACTCACTTTTGCTACATAAATTTGTTTCGTTATTATCTCTTCATTCATCTTTTCAACATGCCCGAACCACCGAAACATACCTTTCTCAATTCTAGTAACAACATCCACTTTTAAGACACACTTTTCCGTTATAACGCTATTTTTAATCCTATCATTCAATGTCACGCCTAACATACATACTAAGGATCGCATCTCAACGGCATTAACTCTACTAGCATGCTTTTCCTATCAAACCCAGCTCACACTTTCATACATTAAAGTGGGGACTAGGAAAGAATGTAAAGAGGAAGAGAATTTGACAGAGGAACTTACTATTCGAAAAAAAAAACTGTAAATTGGGCTACTATAATTGTTTTATGTCTAAAAAAATTTAATTTATATTTTAGACGGAAGCAAATATGGCGTGTTTGAAGCAAAAAGACTTGGAAAAGGAGCTCCAATTTAAGCAGAAGCAAAGACAATACGCCTTAGAGCTCAAGAAGCAGATAGAAGACAACGCAAAAAGACGACAAAAACAGAAGCAGCTAGATGAAGATGAAGCGAAATACGTTTTTGATTATGAGAAGTCTTGGTGAGTATAATAAATTAGTACTAGTAGGTGTGCTTAAAACTAGATTTAATAAAACATATTGTCATCTCAGAATTAAATAACAAGACAAGAAGAGACAAACTAGGCCTCCGGCACCTCACTCATCAGACGAAACGCAGAGTACTTCTACTTAATGCCTGTTTTCTGTGAGGTCGTGGTATTTCATCGGTCGAGCCGGCCCTTTCGTGCAACAGATGTTGCGGGCTCTACCACTGTTAATAGGATGGATAAGGATGTGCTTGTTGAATATACACATGTGTTAGAAATTTATAAAAAAAGCGGGAATCAAAACATTGTGATATATAGAATTAAAGTTATCTAAACGATGGTTAACGATTCCAGGATCGCGGAGACAACGGAAGAGCGCAAGAGAATAGTGGAAGAGCACGCGCCTCAAGTGCTGGGCTACCTTCAGCCAGGAGTGCTGGTGCCGGAAGACCTACCTCTCATCAAGCAGGGCGCCAGCAGAGACCCGGACCTCGCCGCACTGGACATAGACTCGATCGCCAAGTCGAAGAAACCGGTTCGACTGCCCAAATGTAACGCGCAGTGCAGGATCCTTAGAGAATATTGACTGAAAATCTCTTATTTTGATGTATTTTTGATGTAATGTAACAAAGTTGTAAATTATTTAATAAAATTAATGTTTTTTTTTTAATTACGTTTTTTTTTTTTATTTTACCGAAAGCATTTGGTAGAGAAATATGTCGAAAATACTTCGAGAGAGTATGTTATGACTAGACCTGAAATCTGTTTGTATTTTTCTGATGAAAGCTCGCATTCCATGAGGCTGTGCAAACGGCGGCAAGAAGACCAAACAACAATTAAGCGGCGATCCCGGAGCAGCGCCCGCAAAATGTTTAAACTCGCCAAATTAATTCTAAATACGCCGCTCGAATATTAAAAGGGGTAGAATCATCGGGTGACCAACAATTTGGTGGGAATAAAACGGACTCTTTTTGGTATCACTATATAACGGTGCGCACACACAGAACATATTTATTATATTAAACACATTTATGTTTAAAAATTTATATATTTCACATGCACACAACATTTATATATATATCAAAAATTAAATATACGCACAAACGGACAGATACATTACATTGCTTTCGTTATACTCTCGCCCGTACTGTTAGTTTCCGAATTTAAGTGTGCATACCAATAAACAGTTTATCCATAGTGTTTGTGCCTTTCCAGATTTCATGGAGTTGTATAGTCGTGGAGAGTATGTTCCAAATCAAGATGGAAATTTTATAAACAAAGAGTACCTTACATTTTACGCTAAAATTCGTAAATTGCAAAATATTAAAAAAAAAAACAACTTTTTCTCATATTATCTTTAGCTATCCACATTGCACAATTTCACTTCACTATATCTCACGATGTCCATAATATTACAACATTTCCGATGAAAGTATAAAATGGCCGCCACGTATGGTAAGTGAAGTTTGTTTACAACAATCATATCTTGCTATGAAACAAGGTATAAATTACAACATGTCCGATGGAAATATAAAATGACCGCCATATATGTTATGTTTGTTAGTTTACAAAATTTCTGTCCGTATTTGTATTTTCAACATGTAAGTACTTCAACGCCCTCGTTGAAATGCTCGTCGAGCCGAAATTCAATATGAAATAGTAAAAAATTTACTATTTCATATTGAATTTCGACTCGATCGCCTCTTGCGCCATCCCAGGTTAAACTGGAACACTGCGACGTCATGGAGATCTTTCGGGCTATCAAAATCATGGTCACTCCAAACAAATTGTGAAAGTTAGCATTTTTGTGTAATAAAGAAATACTAAATGCTACGTCAGCGACCTGAACGCACGGGGCGGCCATCCCTCGATAAAAATCACACCCCCTCGCTTCGCCAACCCTCACATATTAAATTGACACTCCATATCGTTTTTATTTGGTCGCCCGCAGCGCGCCTTATCTCCTGATGACGGCAGTTAAACGCATGTTTGTTTCATTAAAACTCCGCCTATTATACTGAGCTATGCCCTCAGCCAGTTTACTGTATATGTTAGCTGTTATATATTTATTTTATTTAGATATTAGTTTTTATTAGAAAACATTTTCCACTTAAAAAAATGGACGTGTGTTACATTTCACTTTTTAGCTGAAACTACACAGAGCGATTGTGACTGGGTAGTTGTAGCTTCAATGTCCCGTCAAATGTGTCACTGTGATGGTTGCATGTGGATGGTTATATAATTAGAAGAAGAAAAATACCAGAGAAGCGTGTTTGCACCTGTAGAGATCAGCTCCCTGGAGCTATGTACACTTAGGGAGTTAACGTACTCGGGGATAAAGATAATTCAAATTGTCTGTTTTAATGGTGAAATAAAATATACGTTTTATCACACACTCCTTTATAAAAATCCTTAAATGAGCTTGAGATTTCTTACCCCCTGTTTTTGAATGGTAAGGACCAAGTTAAATTGATTTGAGTTTCTAAAATAATGAAGCAGCTGATCACGCTTCTAACAACTTAAATGACATTTGATTGGATTTTTGACAGATAGCCAGATAATTTTACCTTCCAGAAAGCTGGCGTTAATCTATAAGAGAAGGAAAACAACTGTGATTTTGTTTACAATAAATTTAATAAATTTAATATTATTGTTCCCTGTTATCTGTTCAACCAACTTGAGGCTTTTCTTCAACGTTTTCTCCTAGCTTCTTCTTTTGCTTCTCTGCGAATTTCTCTTGCATCAGCTTGAATTCCTTGTCATCTTGCAACCTCTTGGCTTCTCTTCTACCCCACGTCGTGTTGTCGGTGTACCACTGCTTGTATTTCTTGTAGTCCTGGTAAGTAAGACGGTATTTATAGTATAACATTTAATAGTTTATGCAGATCTCAACACTTAAACGTAATAAAAATAATACAGTTTGTATGGTACAACTTTTTTCAAATTTACAGGTTCATCCGTGAAGCTTTGGGTACGATTATCGAAAATAAAATGAACTCGAAGACATGAGAACTTATTTAATTGTTATCATTATTAAAAAAAAAACTTGGCGAAAGGCTCATGTTGTGTTGCCAACTTAAAAATACTAAAAATCTCAGAAAAAAATCGTAAAGCAATAACAATTACCGTCTATGCTGTTTCTTTGTATCGTTGCTGATGGCGTTTTAGAATCAATTTGGATTCTATTTTACTTTAATAACATTAAATAGATAAAGTACATACAACTTCGTCTACGCCTCGGGTCACGTGGTCGAGCACCTCGCGAGGAGACAAGCCGTACGCAGCGATCCTTGAACAAATTTCATGTTATTTTATGCTGTTTAATTTGTTCGTTTTTATGTTTTAATTTCAAAATAAATTCGCATTAACTTTAATTTACATTAACGTCACTAAAACAAGCTTGATGTGACTACAAAGTGTCATAAAGACAATTATGTACATCTAGACATAATTGAAACTAAAATGTGTTTACAGCAGAAGCCGCTGTAAAAGATTATCATGACATTAAGATTTTATTTCTCTACAAGCCAACAGGTGTCCACTGCTAGTTGTATTCGTCCGCCATGCCTATATCTCTATCATCCTATTAACTCCCACAACTTCATCAGCTACCCCTATTGTCTAACTTTGACGTTTCCAGGTATCTTTCCACACTTATACAAACCATCAGTCGATGATAACAAACAGTCTGACATCAAAATCGATTTTTATACTTGGTGCTTTAAGGCCTCTACAGCGCACTTCGGTCTCTTTGACGTGAGCTGTCAAATGATGTTACGCGTAGCCACCGTCACGTTATTTTAATTTTACACGAATTATAAATCACACAAAACCTTAGAATTTAATACTTCAAACCACGTTCCACGACATTTTATAAGTTCGATAGAGTAAACCGTCGGTCCGTTTGGCGACAGGTGTACTACTACGTCGTGCTAGCTTCAAATGGAGTATTCCTGCACGTTTTTTGTAGAGTTCGATTTTAGAGTTAGTTCGTTATTTATAAAGATCAGTTAGTGTACGTTTTTTTGCAGTATTAATATCTTGTGAAGTCTATGTACAATGTACATATATGCCTAGTGGCATAATGTACATTGTACATAGACATGTACATTGTACATAGATTAATTCGTTTAGACGTATACTGCAATAAAACGTGCAGGATAAATGTCCCTCTTGACCCCATCGGCGTCCATTCATCTCCTTTACTATTGTATTTACTGGATTAAATTACAACTTACTTTATAACAATCTCAGGTATCAGGAAGCTGTCGAGTGAATCTTTGATATGTCCAAATGAATATCCTAGCAAAAGCTGAGCGATGCTCTGTATATTCAGGTTTCGCGGAACGACGCGATTGCTGCAACGTTCACTTGTTTTAGACTATTTCTTTTTAAATCTAAAGTGTTTATGGGGGTCAATAGTTATTGGTTAAGTTCAAAGTTAGCTACTTAACAGTACAACACGACATGAAGAATGTTTTAAATGTTAGAAACAGTTATTACTCGGTCATCCACTTTCTTAAGATCATAGAAACCGTGCTGTACGTTGTGTAGGGCATCATGATCATGTCTGGGAAGTTCTTCAGTAATTTACTTGTCTTCGTCAACCAAGGATCGCGGCAACTGCCTACAAATAAGACATCGTCAGAACTTTGTCTTTAGTTACAACATTGCATTTTAATTTATCATCATATTACGTACATTTATTTCATAGTGTTATAAAGTAGATGTGACATACACGTAGACATACCTATAACTGTGATCAGATCATTTTTGTGTATATTTTTCATTAACATTCGCACAAAAAATTGAGAGAACAAGTTCAAATGCTGTTTGTTCTCATCTTGAGGTACCTGAAATTTTCAGAGATATTCAATGCAATAGCAATTCTTTGGTCAGCTGTGTGGTGAAATAACTTTGAAAGAAATGTTTTATATTCTATACCCACTAGAATTTCTCACCCACACCGATGGCTGCTAAATCCAGCAACTAGGCCCCTAGATTAGGAACCTTGAATTTTTTACTTTTAGCTCAAGATCACTCGGATCGCGAGCCCTGTATCAGATGAAGCTGTAAGAACCGTCAATAAGGTTACCAGCAAC
>JWHW01013517.1:549282-562067 GCA_000931545.1 Papilio glaucus
ATGCAGTCGGTCTTTTTAATTACTTTCATCAGAGTAATAAGAACCTACCATTGGCAGCTGTCAGGATATTGACCAGGGTAGTCTTCCCGCTGCCGTGCGGCCCCACCAACACGAAGCGCCTGGCGCTGTGCACCAGCTCATTGCACTTCTCCCACCACATCAATCTCATCTCACCGCCAAGAGGTGCAGCAGGTCTTTGATGAAATGCATTATTTTAGTAATATTGTCAATGAATACAAAAATCCGAAGGCCTAATTCTACTCGTTTTACGTTTCACATCCATTTCTAAGAGGGAAAAGATGGGAAGGGGAGGATGGGTTTTGGCCGGACGGGGAATAAATACAAAAAAGAAATATATTTTTTTTCTGTTTTCCCTTCCTCTGTCCATTGAAGGTAGGCAACGCATCAGCAACTCATGAGCTTGTTGCGGATGTCTATGGGTAGCTAGTCGGTATTAAGGTTAGTGAACGATTCACACGGAAAATTCTATGTTTGATTCTATTATTTTTAATTTAAAAAAGGCACTTTTGAAATGATTCCAAAATAGAATACTGGTATTATCTTACTGCAAAGCGCAACGGAGATCGTCTCCAACAAAATTAAAATCCCCTAAAAAATCTTCAAACTTCATTTGTGTTTTTTCTTTTAAGTAACCAGCCGCAGTCAGTTCCTATTAGAAGTAAATAAATATTGTTTATTTATCTTTTTTACTATTAAATAAAATTATTTGCTTATTACAATACGACCTGCATTTTTTCTTGTACACTCTCGGATAATGTAGAGTCCACTTTTTGTTTTCTCTTTGTCTTCTTTTGTTTAACTTTCATTTTTTCCGGCATCTTTTCATTACTCCTCTTATATTCTGATTGCAAGGCACATTTCAGAACCTGGAGCTCTTGCCTAAAATAAACTATTACGTAGAAACAAGAGGTTTTCAGTCATCATAGAGACAAAGCATAGAGTCATAAAATATTCTGTAGCATTGAGATTATATTTTCATAGAAGACAAAGGGTTGGTAAAATTGTAGGCAGCGACACAAATACCAACATGAATAAAATTATTTAAACTTTCGTGAGACTACGCGTGTAGTCCGGTGTATGTACCGACTAGTTTCGAGCTCGTCTGGACCCTTCCTGAGGATGAGTGGGACTAGTATTAGTTCGTGGTCGCGAGAGGTGGGAACGCAGGGTTCACCGGCGTTGATGACGAGCACGAAACCGAAGCGCTGTTGGTAGTAATGTTTAGGTTCCCGGGGGCACAAAATGCACGGACAAAGTCCACTATATTGTCTTCAGCACTGTAGTTGATGTGTCGCGTCGAACAAAACGGGTTGTCACCCCTTGTATCTGTTAAAATTAACCTGATGGCCTATTTCTATAGCTTTGAGTACCTTTCGAGACAGAAAGTTCCTCTCGCAAGCCAACAGTTTTACCTTATACCGTACCTAATGAAATGCAAAGTACCGGAGTTAAGCACGTAATCCGCCACCGCCGAGGTGTTGGTGTCTAATTTGCGCATACTGCGGATGTGCTCAGAGATCCTCGACCTTATATTGCGCACCGTTTTCCTGACGTAACTTTTATGAAAGCCCCTACGGGATCGAAACTAGTCGGTACATACACGTGAATTAAGCCGTTATTTAATTAGTTTACCAACACGAATGCCAACTTAGACACCAGTGCTGTGCGGTATTTCACATTCAGTTAAATTTTTGGAGCTCTTCATGCCTCTTTTAAGTAAAAACGTTAATTGACTAACAGTAATTTCATTTTAACCTCATATCTTCATCTACTATTCTTAGTATTTCTAGTTTCGTACTCATACATGCGTTGTTATGGTCTATTTCTCGAACAAATCCTTCTTTAAAACCTTCAGTCTCCCATGTATCAAAATCATTCCAATCGTTTCTATAATTTTCAATTGCCTTAAAGACATAAATATTCAAACTGATTAATTTCATTAAAAATAATATAATCTTATTCTTCAGGTCTGACCAACCTTTAAAATACTTTCTGTTTTTTTCGACATCGGAAAATGAAAACCGGGATGCAGATTGGGATTTTTCATCATTTTCTTTATTAGTTCTTGCTCTAGTTTCAATTTTCTCTGCTCCTCTTTCTTAAGCCTAATTTCTTCTTTTTTTGCTTCTAATTTTTCCCACTTTTTCTAATAAAACAAATAAATATTTAAATAATATCAAGAAATATATCCAACTACATCGCTATGAGAGTAAACACCTGAACGCTTGTTTTGTTTTTATTTGATTTCTTTTGTTCTAAATAAACTTTGTACTCTGCTAGCCATTCGGAAGGGGTAGGAACTATTTCGTTGATAATCAAAGAAGATCCGCCCAGTTCTTCTTTTGGTATGTCATAAAAAAACTTCACCTCTTCATACCTGTAAATAATGTTGCATGATTAAAATTTAAAATAAGATCTGAACGATATAACAATAATTTTATTTACCATTTTTTAAACCATTCTCTTATAAAGTCTCTATAATCGTCGGCAGTATTATATTCTATTTTTTTCAAGTAGGTTATTTTCATTGCTTCAATGTTAGACAGGCTGTCTTCTTTGTATTGTTTGCGTTTATCAAGGCGTTGATTTTTTATCTGCAAACCTTCGTAAGCTATACTCGAATAAAACTTTATTTTTACATTTTATACGTCAAATTCATATCATACCAATTCATCTTTTAATTTCTCAACAGGATTTGGTCTGACACAAAAATTACAATCAAGTATTTCATCAATTTTACATTGAATAACTCGACGTCTTTTTATTTCGAAGTACGCTCTGAAAAACGATGTTCATTTAAACTTAACTCATAAATGTAATTTTAAAGAAAGACTTTGTACTATCAAAACAGAGCCAGAAAATACTGAACCTAGGAACGTGAAATTTGCATCACGACTTCCTTCGATGGTTTAGAAATGCACTAAGAAAGATATTTGAAATTCAACACTTAAGGTGAAAAGGGTTAAATACTGTTGAATGAAACATTAAAAGCGTTATTATTTATTAAACGGCACAAATCATAGGTAACAATGAGTTAGTATAACATGGATCATGAAATAAGACCAGCTCTAAATAATATGTATTCATTACAATACGGGTTACATACCTGCATACTTTTTGAATAAGTGCTGCCGCTCTTTCTTTCACTTCGAATCTTGCTTGTGGTTTTGTTGTACCACTTAACTCTTTTACCCATTTTTCTCTCTTTAATTTCCTTCGTGTATCCCAACGTATAACTTGACTGAAGCAAAAATTACAAGTGATACGAAATTTTTTGGTTTGATTTTATTCGAGGTATTAAAGACTCACCGGGATCGCTCGTGCGCTTGAATAAGTTTTATCATTTCCATCCGTTTTATACTTTCATCGGAAAGTTTTATTATGATTTCAGATTTTTCTTTTTGTACTTCGTCACTTTCGACATCGCTATCCCATAAACTCAAAAATGCGTTTGTACCAGTGGGAATTTTTTCTTCTTCGATGACTTAAAAAGTAAAGCATTTAACTTTGATTATTAATTAAATTCTCTATAACTTACCAAGCCCAACGCCCACAAGCACGAAAGAAACTAACAAATATTAAAAGCAGATTTTCAGTCTACCGTTATTTTGTCAATTCTTAGTTGCCTAGGAATTGATATCGTTAAAATTTTTGGTTTAAGTAAATTAAAATAATTAAGATGTCTTTAATATTTCTTTGAAATTATTTATTTCGTGTGATGTATTCTTAATATTGTTAGTTTGTTAATATTCTACAAATGTCTTAGATCTGAATCTGTCGCCGGCGATGCTTCTAAACGTTCTGTGTTATGCATTATCAAAACAATTGTTGAATGTTAAGCGCATGCAGACTTCTCATCCTGAATTCAATTCGTTCTAAAAACAAAAGTAAACAGGTGATGCAATACGACACGGCAGAGATTCTAGCGGAAATCTATGAAGACGGACGAGGAATGCATAAAGCCAGTCAGCGATACGCAGTGTAACGGCGAGCCTGTTGAGAAGAGATACGCTTGATCAATAACGGTCCTCGCGACATTTCGCAATCTCTGCAACGGAATTGCTCTTTTCACACTGGCAGAATAAGGCTTAAGAACAATCAATTATTCCCAAGGAAGGTCGGCGTCAGGCAGGCAGCCAGCCGTAAAATTCTAGTCAAAACCTACAGTGTGGATTACTGACAAACTGGCCGACTCCACATAACGTTGGAAAAGGTCAAGGAGATAATTGATTTTACAGAAATATTAACGTCAATTAGCATCTTTTAAGACTATTCAGCCCTTACCTTCTTCCAAACAAAGTTCTTTTTCCTTCCTAGCCTGCAACATGACTTCATCGATGACCGCCTGCACATGTTCAGATCTCACCATCTTGCAAGGTATATCCATTAGGTCCACGTCAGAAAAGGTTATCATATTTTGAATTAAGCCATTTCCAAAGAACTGATAATAATGGCTTTCAAGTTTTCGAAGTTGTTGTCTAAGTTCCAGTATCCTAGAACAGAAACTTATTACATATTTTCATTTTACATGTAATGTAATGTCATTACATTATGTATACAAAATATCTCAAAAGAGTTTCACTGCTGCCGTCTCTACCTAACTAATAGTGTTTGTTGTAATATTTGAAACAGTAATAGTCTCGAACTTACTGATCATGAAATGATTACAATACAAATAATATACTATATTCTTTCCGAAAATAATAAATATTAATCAAATAAGACACCATATACGTAAATTAAGCAATTTTGATTAAAAACCCTACCATTTACCTAGAAGTGATCGCATTAACTACATTCTGCATATACTCCGTCTTCTGCACCTGCATACTCTGTTGCAAACAGTCCATGCTGTTGTTGTAGAGGGACATGTATTTAGCGAGGACGCTGCCCAAGCGATGTGCCGCTTCACAGCACTTCTGATCGTGTACCTTCATTAACTAAGTTGAGAAATGAAAAAACTGGTAGTATGATAATTTGACAGATTTGTGCTAACGAGAGATTATATGGCAAACATTTTGTATAGACTATTTGCTAAATTAGATCTGATACCTGATAATCCAAATCTAATTTTACGTGTTTTTCTAGTTCCACCAGCACTTGTTTCCATTTGCGAAAATAGTAATCACTCATTGTACTAAAATTTTGAAATGTACTTCATAGTAAATGTTGGAAGGATTAAAGCTATTGCAACAACTAATCAAGTCGGTTATGCTTTGTTTACAAAATCTCGGAGATTTGACACATTATAGGTTGACAATATGAATTTAAATATTTTATGAACTCTCAATCCTCTAACATAAAACATGATATGCCTATAAAATACCAGCAATCCTAGATAGAATCTCAGATAACGAAAACGACTAAGTTTACAACATTTACAAACAATGGCATGTAACTAGTCTCACATGTAATGATGTCAGTAAACAAATTCTATTTAAAACTAATTCTATTGTTTTTTGCATGCTTGAGAATGAAAACGGGTGTTAAAGTTTATTATTACCTTCACTAGAAGTCTCCAAACGTCTGTTTTAAATTATCGCAGTACTTCCCTGTTGTTTTTCACTTGCATATATTTATATCTCCATAACTATTCTTAGTTCCAGTAGAATGAACTTTAATTAACCTTTTGAGGTGCGATCTGATAGTCGTAATTTATGAGCTATTCATTGTGAGTTTATATTTTTAAAAATTCCTATGTAATTCCTTTCCTAACATTTTTTTTATATCATAAGGGGGAATACAATCAGCGGGTCGCCTATTATAAAAATGTCTACCGACACCTATGAACATCCGCAGCTCGTTAGGAACTGGGTCACCGGCTTTCAAGGAAGGAGTACGCTCGCTTCTTGAAGGACCCTAAGTGTTATTGGTTGGAAATACCGCAGGTGACAAATCTTTCCACAACGCTGTTCTGCGAGGTAGGACTTTTACGAAAACTGCAATATAGTGGAACGACAACCACCAAGATGGTATGGATTATTGTTAGAGCTCTGTCGTGTTGATAGATGACGGAATACAGCGGCAGGAACCACTCCCCGTCTTACATGCGATAAAAAATGCAAAGAGACGCGACATCTCTTCGCAATGCTAGAAGAAATTACCCCCTTCATTTTATTTCTATTTACTTTAGTTGGCTTTAAAGACGTGTAGTATATTTTCTATTAATCCTACTCTTTCTGTATATTTAAAGAAGTTATAGAAAATACTTAGTCTAAAGCATTGCATCAAGTAAAAGAAGTGTCGCTCAATTCGAGGTTTCGTATAAAAGCATAAACAAATAATAAATCATATTTGTCTTTTAAAGGTGCAAAATTTCATGAGCCATTCGAGGCTGGCAAAGGGCAAACGATCACCATTACGCGTTATCATCGCCGACGGAAAGCCCTACATCACACCCGATGAGGGAAATAACCGATTCTATTTCACGGGACTCCCGCGTAGCCTTCCTTTAAACTTTATTTCCATGTAGACAACTTATCACAAGAGCTTCTTTACAAGAAAACTCGCTCTTATCTGTATATAGCATTAAGTTCATTTTTACGTAAAAATAATTTGAGGTTTAACCCCTTTTCAAGAATTTTGTTTTTCATATTGTCAACTTTTCAGTGGGATAATAAAAAATCTGCTTTGTGTCTCCTTGTTTGAGTAGGTTTTCCAAAGTTACAGCTTCTAACATTTGTACAATGGACGACATTGTTTTGTTTGTGCAAATAAAACGTTGGGTTTCTTGTGAATAAATTATGATGTTAATGAAATACATATTTATCATGTTATCTTTAGATTAATATTTATTATAACGGTAATAGAACTGTAATACAAATGGTAGGACATCTATAGGCAACATTTATTGGACTCCTAATTCACTTATTTTATTCACAGCAGGTTTAAATTTTTTGGTGATGTCTAAAAAGGTTTGTAAGTTCCTATCGACCTTTAGCGGTAAACCCTAAATCAAATAAAATCAAATTTCGGTAATTTTTTTTATGAAAATTTGGTTTTAGCCAAATACTTCTAATTTACCGACTTATATTACACCGTAGATGTGTAACAACAAAATATCTATTGAGTAGGTAATAAATTTGTGTATAAACTAATTTCATGTCAAAGCCTTGAACATAATGTAATTAAGTCTGTAGTAACATCTGTCTATAGACGCGCTACTGAAACAAATAATGTAAATGAAGTAATTTTGTTTTCAATTCATGCTCGAGAAAATAATTATTCTATTACAAGACGTCTACGATAATATGAATGTGATTGTAGGCTTACTATAGATTATTGAGCTATAGTATGCTTAAGGAATTTCCAGAGCAATGGCGTCGCAAAATCGTAAAAAATAACGACTAGGGATTCCTTCATTTATGTTGTACTAGCTTTTACCCATGCCTCCCCCCTCCCTCCCGATGACATACTTCAATATCTGTGAGAGACCATCTAAGATACAATTACTTTATTCAGTATAAATAAAACATACCCTTTCATCTTCTGAACAAACAAACCTACATTCGTATTTATGTTTAATTTAGAATTAAAAACTTGTGTCGCCCGGTGTACCTCTCTGGCGACGTGTTTTATCGTGTCGGGCTTCCTGTTGCGCGCAATGCCCGCCATCTTGTCGCCGGAAGTAGTAAAGCCTTCCGCGCGCCCTCTGCCGCCTCCGCGCACCCCCTGCAGCCTCTGCCGCGCTCCGAATTTGCCGTTGGCATTTTCGTTTACGTATCTTTTTATTTCGGGGCGCGGGAGAGATGTTGTTAGCGCCATTGTTTGTCCCTCGTAAAATTGTATTGTCTAACGTTGGCTGTTTCGAAATGGAGCGACGCTTCGTGGAAATATGTTTCTATTGAATTACGAAACGCTTTCTGATGGCGTAACTTTTTAGTTTTAAATTTAATTTTCAACACAAATCTTCTGTTGCACGTGTATGATTTAGTTTTAGCACAGTTTAACAATCACAGGTAATTGATTGTTTAATTGTGATTGGATGGCATTTCACATAATTGTGATGTTTACCCCACGAGTATGTTTATCATAAGACTTTACTAATTAATTTTATGCTGATGATATAAATAGACATTTTTATATATCATATAAAAAATATGGTTTTTAAGTAGCAAAGATACAATAAGAGAGCTTAAATTCTAATAACCTCTAAGCAATTTGTTCAATTTCGTCTGCAGATTGTGACGCGTGTCCAAAAACATAAAGACATTTGTATCGAAGCTTTTCGAATTTTTAACTGAAGTGTTCAGCAAAAAGATTTTTGTTATCTATTATTTTCATTACTTTCGGTTTAGGAAGACGTTTTTACAGGCTTTTATTTTTAAATTTTAGGAATACGCAATCCCAAAGGCGTAGGTAATCGACACTCTAATGGATTCCAAAGAACACGCTCTCGCGAGGGATCTTGTAAAAATTCGATACACCTCAGGGGACAAAACAAAACTGAACGAAAAAAAAACGCTATTTTACATCAAACGTCGTGAATATGTTATTGACGGGTGACATGCTTCGCGCCAGAGGTGATTACCAAAGTTACTTTGCTATTCTACATCTCATAGCTTCCATCAATATGAACCTTAGCCTCTAAACAATAAGGAAGTAGGAATTTTCATAATGTTTTTACAACTGTATTAGTTGAATTTGTTTAACAAGTGATGAAATACGTCGAGGGTTATAAAAGGATTCAAAGGTTTTTATAGTAATTTGCCGCGTAAAGGAGAACGAAGCGGGATGATCGTGTTTTTATTAAGCTTCTTTCAACACAAAGAATTTCGGTTTTATATAAAGTCAATTGTATTAAACAATACTAAGATTATATACTACGTAATATTAATAAAATTAAATTGTTTTTTTTTTAACTGAAATCCTCTTGGCGCTACTTGATTATTTATGTTTTGTTAATTTATGTCCATTTGTGAATAATTTTACTTTACTTTATTTGTATGTGTTTTAATAAATTTCAGTAAGTTGTGCTTAGTGTAGTGTGTAAAGAAGCCAATGGCCAAACCCTTACGTCACATCCTTCCCTCTTCTTTTCTCAACTAACGTACCTGCACTATTTGCTTTATTGTTAGTCAAATCGTGGGTTTACACTGCCGAAAACATTCACACAAACATATTGTCGTCTCAGTTTTTTTAGAGAGAAGGATAGAGAGAAAGCTTGTATCGCGACAAGTTTATACACCAATGGAAACCCACGGAAAGGAAGATAGCACTCTTAACCACATTGCTCATTCTTTTGTTTTTTATTCTTGTAAAAATACTAATGCCTTAGTATCGTTTATTTAACGATGAAAACCATCTGTGCTTAAATCATAAAATATAAGTGACCCCCCCCACAGGAACTTATTAAGCGGGGAAGTGACATATGTATGAGGGATCACATTGCGAGGGTCTTCAGTTTGCCTTCGCATCTTTGACTATTTCTCGTCTCAGTTTACAATACCAAGCATTTAGATAGAGTGATAAAAAATCTTAATGAAATTTTCATGGGTAGAGTTGATTACGACGCGAAGAACACAGCATCACAACTTTAATCTTTAATTTTAATGAGGTTATATAGATGTCATTTTATATTCTCTAATTTCTTAAAATTTATTTTCTCATTCTATCGTATACCCAGGCACATCACTATACACAAGGTAATACGTGACATTAGGAACAAAGAAATGAATACCAGTAAACAAAAATCGTTTTGCCAAAAAAAATACCAATGGTAGGCGGTGTTACCATCATCGCCAACTCGTCTTGTCTCTTAATATTTAATGAAGCAACAAAATTAAGACAACTTTATTTAAAAAGCCCCATTTTAGGTAAAACAGTTATAGATCAAAGGTCTCGTGAGACGATTCCGCCATTCCCCGGGGAGTGTCAGTAACGATGCCGTCATTGCATTACCGTCCTCACAAACAAAAGAGGCGACACGACGTTTCAAATTAACTTTCCTCGTAAATTGGCCACGCAAACAAGTTTCAAATTGCCCCGTAGAGGCGACGTTTTCGCTAAATACCTATAAAAATGTCCGGCATCCGTAAAATATTGTGAGTGATACTGCGGCGTAACTCACAAGCGGTCGCGATTTGTTATTACTTATATCGTTTAATAACGCCGACCGCTGAGGAGATACAAACTACTACAAGTGCTAAACTGCTCCTCCTCAAATGTCAGCGAAGTATACATTTTTGTGACATCCATACAATTAGGCCTGGGTGTAAAAGTATATTGTGACCTTGATTGCTGATACTACGACTTTTAAAAATGATATGGAACAGTATACCATGCTAAATTAGTTTTTTTCATATTAGTTGTCAAATTCAACTTTTCTTTAGTAAAATTTAATGACCTCTTAATGGCATACGTGCGCCATATTTCGGCTTATGTAGCAAAACAATAATTACTGAAATTTCGCTAAACTAAACGAATAGCGTTGTCTTTAATAGTGAAATAATTATACACAGATGGTCGCAAGATTATGTCTTGAATAAGTTGGCTAGGGAAGGTAAATGAGGGCGTCAATTATTAATAATTTTATTGTTTAGGGCTTAAGTTAGTTTAATGAGAGGCGAAGCGGCCTTTGCCTTTTCTTTTTTCATTTTGCTTCTAGAACGCCGGCAATACAGTCAGGTTTGTAGATTATTTGAATAGCGGTTCTTGCTTTCTGCTTCTTTGTAAGAATACACGGAAGAAACTAATTAACTAGACTTTGCGTAGGTGTATAATTTCTTTCGCTTGTCGCTTGCGCCGTGTGATAGAGTGCGCGGAAGAACTCTGTATAAATTGTGGCACTTACCACGTCCGAATGGCACATTCCGCCTGATACGGCGCCGAGAGAGATACTTTACCGCCCCCACAGTGTGAAATATCGATGTTCATTATCTGCTCGCGAAGAATTAAATTGTGAACAGCTCTCGTCGTATTAGCGTTAGAACGTCGCGCGACTTTGGTTCGTAGGTTATGTTGATTTATAGTAGAGATGGTCTTACATGTTCTCTATTGTATTTCAAAATGAAGAACCTTAACAAGAAGAAATATATTTTACTAAAGTATTGCAACGGGTGTCTTTGGGGCGTGTGTGTGAAGTGAGACACGCACTTTGAAAACGTCAAAGATTTATTTCGTACACAAAACAGAGTACTATTAAGCAACTAATAATATACAACTAACAAGAAACGTATCAACTGACCCGTCCCACAAAGATGGAAGCAAGTATTTGGCCGTCAGCGTTAACTATTCCTTGATATCAAGTGAACTATCCCACAAAGGAGGAATCGGTACCTGGATAGCACAGAAAATAGGACAATGAGTCACTTCTAAGAGCAATGTGCGCAGAGACAAAACTTATCTGAGAACTTAATTCACATAACATTTCTTCAGCGCGTTCTATAACACTACTGGCGCCATCTAATTTAATTATTGAATAATCATAATACATTGAGAACAAGATAGTCAACAATCTATAAAAAATTTAGAAACTTTTTAGAATCATTTTGTAAATGAAATATTTTTCTGTCTCTTGTTTTTATAGTTTTCAATATTAGCCTATTTGCCTAGTTTTTGGGAGAGAGTAAGCTAAAAAAGATATCTATGACCCAGGTCAATCAAGCCTTAAACAAAAATATTTTACCGTTAAAAACGTTGAATTAAGTGTTGAGAGACATTGCGGGCAGTGTTATATATCTCTCGGTGGTGTATATCGGTACGGGGACACAGAGGGCGGCTGTATGTGCGACGAGGCGCGGAAACTTCGGCTGCAAACTGCACACCCTGAAATATGTGACTTAACGTTGCGACAAAATAAACAGTTATACGGGCGGTACTGCGATATTTCGTTCAGCTAAAAGTTTTAATGGCACATTTGTGGCCTAAGCTGCGGCAATTTACTATTCTTACTCTGAATTATTAGAACATAAAGAAATTACACAAAAACATGTCGCCCCACTGTGTAATTTAATGGTAGAAACTGAATATTCTTGAGGATTTCCGTTACCTAAGAGTTTAAGATTTGGTTACTGTCGAATTCATCGAAGTTATAATGACAGCGCCAATTATATTTAAGGCTACGACTAAAAAAAAGGTATTGGCATGGAACGTCCATAATTCAAGTAAGTTACCCGATCAGATACTCCGTATTAACTTCAAGTTTGACTGTCGATGTATGGAATGAAGAAGGATGCTTATGGAATATTTCAAAGACAGGTCTAGTCTATCTAGGGACCCTAGGGATTAAGTCCCTAGGGTCTTGGGTTGGAGTCTAATACCCTCCCTTTAGCAAAGTTTTTTGTATGAGTTTATGAGTATATATAGATATATAATGAATTGTGATATCTACTAACTATATCTAAGCATTTGGTTTAATCAATTAGTCAAAAGATACAACAAAAGGAAGTAAGGAACGAAACGATCATAATTTAATATAACAAAGTTCCACAAGTATTCCCTCTTCCAAGACAATATTACAGTAGATTCATCACGTACCCCCGTGTCGTACAAACCGCGGGCTAATCGTTTCTCTCGCTCGCCGGCAGTAAATCAGAGCGAGACGACATTTTTACGATCTCTTAATCAAGAAATATTGGATGGTAGCAGCGATTAAGGGCGCGATTCAGCGGCGCCTTAATGCACTTGTCCGGATTACTGAGCTCCCTGCGAACCGACACCGGACTAAACGAATTCATTCAACGCTCTCCTCACAGTTCTTATCTCTGCAAATTAAGTCCCACTTTATCATGTAATTGCATTTCTGTAAAGCCATGCGAACTCAA
>JWHW01013571.1:0-16386 GCA_000931545.1 Papilio glaucus
TACCATTACTATTACCATATTATACCATTTTTCATAGGAATGCTTTACCTACAGTTTGTAAAAAATAAGATTGGAATACAAACTACTGACGAAAAACGAGCGAGTTCTAAGAATAGAACTTTGTTTTATATGTACATTTCTTATATTTGATAAAAAGGTTTTTATACTACAATGGCAACATAGATATGAGGTAGATGATAGGGTAAAATCAGGATGACTGTTGGTGACTCGAGGCTGACTATTTGTACATAGTGTTACATTAAGTTTAACGTAATTATTATTTTTGAGCGTATGTAGTCGATGGATTTTAGTCCATTCAATGCTTTTAAAATCAAAAATGCTTTTACCTAACAATAGAAATATTAATTGACATCGGTAATTATATCTCAAATAGTTGTACAAAGTTACAATTTGCAATAATGGATGACTACTGGTTTGTGGTGTGAACACGTAATATTATGGTACAAAGAAATCACGATTATTTGCTTTGGTGATAAGGTAACGCATAATAAATGAAGATCGTGATGTTTTCATAAATTGTTAAAATGATTATTGGCTTAGTACGCTAGTACTTCGATAATATTTTGTACAACCTTTTTAGGTTGTGAATGCACTTGTTTTGTGGGTCTCAGAAGTTGGCAGGGATGTTTGTGATGGTAATAGCAAGTAAAAGTGTAAATTAATAATAATTTACCGAAGTTTATCGAAAAATGATTGCGTAACGAGATGTTCATTAATAACAAATCAGAATGTTATAGTTCAGTTTTAAGCGTGATTTTATATAAATAAAAATTTACTACATTTACAACTTTCGATTGTTTTCTTCGCTACCGACATGTCCGGTAGAATATTATTAGTGTTGTTTGCCGGAGTGTCTCTAGTGTCCGGACGGTCGCCGCACGCTGATTATATTGACGAGCTGATTAACACTGAGAGCTACAATAATATTTTTCCAGAGAGTACATTAGAGGATGCAAAGTTGGATGTCGTAAGTGTATTTACAATTCCAATTTAATGAATATTAAAATTGAACCATTTGTTATTCTTTATCTTTCTTTTACTAATAACACTTGCTTTGCATTAGACATTCAGTAATTGTTTTAAATATGTCATTACAATACAAATTTCGAACAGATAAAGAGTAGAGAAATAAATGAAAAACAGTATATACTGTTTATCATTATTGTGGCATAGAGAATACATACTTACGCGGATCTGTGGTAGGCCCCATTGCCGGTTTAACAGCTGCCACCGTCGGGTGCGGACGTTGCACAGTTCTGGTGTTTTACTTGCTGTTATTAACAAAAGGTTGTTTATTACAAGCACACAGAACACAACAATCATCACCAGTCTCTATTCCTGCCTTCTTCACAAGATCATCTCTATCTGGCAAGTCCCACACTTCTTACCAAACGTGGCCTCCATTCCAAGACTCGCTAACTCGCCACCTGTGACCGGGGTCGTTGACACCTTAGCCTTCACTTTCAGAACTATGTTGCCCAATTTTGTTCTACTTCGAATTTCTGTGTATTTCTTGTATTGGATGTATTAAAATCCATTACTGTGAAGAATTAACTATGCTGATTTAACGGATGTCCAATAAATATCTCGATAATCTATGTTGTAATGTGTATTTCTAGATTTCTAGAAATCAAGTAAGATGAATTTATTTCACTGAACTTTTAAGCAATAGCTTTAATGTGGTGAAATGAAACCGATTAATGTTGAAATAATTCTCTAGCCTGAACTCATTCTTAAATACAAATATCCATTGGAAGTGCACAACGTGACGACTCCAGATGGATACATTCTACAGATGCACCGCATACCGCACGGACGAGATGAGAACGATGATCCCAATGCAAAGAGACCCGTAGTGTTTTTGATGCACGGGTTGCTGTGTTCTTCAGCCGATTGGATAATGGCGGGACCTGGCAGTGCCTTTGGTAAAAACATAAACTATTTCTCTAAAAGTAAAGACCTAAAACTATAAATTGATTCTTTTCTCTTTGCTATTATATATATTAATATTTTTTTGTAGCTTACATTCTCGCCGAAGAAGGATATGACGTATGGATGGGTAATGCCCGCGGCAACTATTATTCACGCAGACATATTAGTGTCGATCCCAACAATACAGATTTCTGGGAGTTTTCCTGGGATGAAATTGGAGATATAGACTTACCAACAATGATAGATTATATCTTAGATCATACGAAGAAAGAGAAAATTTATTACGTTGGTCATTCTCAAGGCACAACAGTTTTCTTTGTCATGTGCTCTCTCCATCCTGAGTACAACTACAAGATTATATCCATGCACGCGTTTTCTCCGGTTGTGTTTATGGCGCATAATGAAAGTCCTTTATTAAAAGCAATAGCCTCATTTGACAACAGTATCAAGGTAACAACTAAGTTATTATGCTAGATTAAAATCACTGCTTTTCCTAATTGTAGCTCAATTCAATTCAATATTTGGATTATATCAATAAAATGGGTTGCCCGCCTTTTTGAGGTAAGAGGGGGTACAAAACAATGAAAAAGAGGAGAGATCGGGGTGGGAAGAGGACGGAGCTACAGGTACCTCACTTATCATCCGATACGCAAATCCTCAAAGTTTACGCCTGTATTATTTAAGTTCTTATCACTTCCTCAGCTGAACCTGTCTATTCTTCTCAGCCTCTGCTATGGTTAAAATAGAAGTCAATATTTCGTGACTCTTTTTCCCTCATGCAGATGCTGTCAGCTCTTATTGGTGTTGGAGAAATAATGCCTAACAATTTATTTCTGACGTGGGCTGGAGAGGCATTCTGTAAAGATCAAGCAATCACCCAGGCAATCTGTAGCAATGTATTGTTTTATATAGGAGGTTGGAGTGACGCACAACTTAACACTGTAAGTATCAACCGCAAATGTATCTGAAAACGTAAGGTACAGGAGTTTATTTACCTAGAATCCTCATGTCAAATTACCATACGCCCGATTCTGTCTTTAAACAAATGTTCATGAAACAAATCTATGAGAAATAGCTATATAATGCAATTTATCCATTATCGTTACTGTAAATATATTAAAATAAACAATAAATTTATTATAAAAATACATAAAGATATTTTAAACACAGCCAACTTCTAAGCCACCATTAAATTTGTTAAAAATGAATTGAAATGTTATTGTAATAATTATGTTTTGATTATGTAATATATATGTAGAAATCAAGTGGTGGTATTTTAGATCATTAGATTTCTAAGCGAAGAAACCGTAATTAAGTTTCGTAACAAATTTTACAGACAATGATGCCAGTATTTTTTGGTCACACACCGGCTGGTTCTTCTGTTAGACAATTTATTCACTATGGACAAGGAATCTTTACTAAAGAATTCAGTCGCTACGACCACGGCCCGTTCAGGAACATTTTGACATACGGCACTCGACTTCCACCCAAGTACGACTTATCGAATATCGTGGTTCCTGTATTCTTGCATTATTCTAATATCGATCCTTTGGCAGCTGTTGAAGACGTCAAACGTCTATATAAAGAATTGGGAAGCGAAACCAAAATGATGTTACTACTACCTTCATTCAATCATTTTGATTATGTATGGGGAATAGATGCAAAACCATTGCTGTACGATGGAGTTATACGGTTAATGCGTTTCGTCGACGATCATGATAATTACATGCACAGACGTTATCTCGCCAACTATTACAGATATTAAATCGAATCGAAGAAATGAGTGCTTCGTGTCTGATATCAACAATATAAAAGATGCATTAATGTTGAAACGATTGTTTTAGTAAGACGAAGAATTAAGTTTATAAGAACATATAAATGAATATATTTAACAACTTTCCTGAATTTCGACTTGTGACTGTTCGATTCATATTGATCGAAGAATTTAGTCATCGTCTTAAAACTATTTCATCACAACCAAAATACAGTCCACTCAATATCAATGTACCCTCTAAAGTCGGCAATGCAAATGCTACTTTTCCGGAGAGAAACGTTTGTACGTTTTCCTCTTCTTCTTCCTTAGCAAATTCCTTTCCCCTCTCTTTTTTATTTACTTCCCATCTGTAAAAAGTCTGACAACGCATCCGTAACACTTCTGATTGTTACGGATATGGAAGGTGCTTACACATAATCGATCTATTTATATATAAATAGCTGACCCGTCAAACAGCCTCAGAATTAATTGTTAAGTTGTGTCACCTCATTTTGCTGAATGGGTTGCACTCGGGTCGATACCCCTTCATTGAAGGACTTTGTTATGCTACATTTTTTATTTTGTTGTATAAGTCAGGATACTCTTTTTAATTCTTGTAATTTCATCACAGTATACGAAAAATGTATGAGAAAACGCATTTTCTTCATATATTTTTTATGAATTTTTCATATTTTTTATTGGTTATTCTGCAATTCGGGGGACAAAGACAAATCCAACAAAGCAAAGATCAAAAAATATGTTAATTTAATATTATTATGAGCATCATATTGTACTCATACATTGTTAAACGTGACTTTCGTTTCTGTTTTATGATGTTCGTTCTACTGCTATGTTAATTATGTTATGTTATTTCGGTGGTTCTGTGTTCTGTGTTTTTATTTTGCACTCCCAAGGAGGGTCAGGCCATAAAAAAGTAATGTGCCGACCCCATATGATTGGGAAAAGGGCAGGTGATGATGAATTATTGTTTTATTTTACATTAAATATAATAAGACAATAATCTTACTAATATTATAAATGCGAAAGTTTGTTACTCTCTATCGACGCTGAAACGCTCTCTCCTCCTTCTCCTCCTCTCTCGGAAGCGTAAAAGTAGCACCTATGATAAACAAATTAAGAAGCGAAATGTTAGCATAGTATGTTATGAGGAGGAAACAATGGGACGCCAAGCAGAGTTTTAGTCTTGCGTGTGGACGGGTATGTCGGTAGGTACAGTCCTGAGAAGAGATGGACGGATTTCGTGAAAGATGACATGATTAAGAAACGTGACGATAGAAGTTACGGATGATAGACTGGGCGACGAAAACCGGTACCGATCGCATATAAATTGGGGATGAGGCAGGTACAGGGGCTAAAACTAATTTTTAAAATTATTGTTTGTCAGTCTGTTTAGGCTAATCTCTCTCTGGATTTTGATAGAACTTTTACTGGTAAATAACTGATGTTAGAAGAAAAAACTAAAACGAATTTTATTTGCACAATAGGAACAATGTTCATCAGAATCCAGTAAAAAACCCACGGAATTGTGAATAAAATCATGCGTCGCCGTAGATGATATTGCACATGGTTGAAACTAAATAAAAATAAAAGTTTCATTAATTTTGCGTGGTGAAAATTAATTTTTATTGGATTCAACGCGGACGAAGTCGCGGGAGCAGCTAGTGTTTAATAAAGTAAATAAAATATATTTATTGATAGCTAGACAAACTAAAAACATTATTGCAAGAAAAATATTTAAGTTGCTAGCGTTACGATAAACTCGAGTAGAATAGACTTTATTTATTTTTAATGGTGTTCTAAAATAAATATTTATTCAGTAATTTTTAATGATTTATTTTTAGAAGGCCGAAGTATACATAGAATACTTTAGATACCAAATAGTCAGAGAATATCTAATTCAATCTTAAATGACATAAGAATATTGTTATTGGTCACCTGCTTCGTTCTATGTACAGTAGCAAAACCTCCGTACAATCTCAATGTTTTTTCACGTAAACGATTATTATTTTATGTGATAAAGAAATTAAAAAAACATCCGCATGATAACATACAGATATAGAGAATTAGATCGTTAAAAAAATATTATGTGTTAGTAATCTGATAAGACTCATAACTTTGATTAATACATATTGGGATATTGCGCGTATCGCGATGGATTGGAACAAGTTGCCACCATCAACGTTTTCGTCCGATGACAGTGGCCGATACTGACGATCCTTGAGAAGTATGTTAGGCATGAATTTTATAGGATTAAATAGATAGCTCTAGGGTTACAGTATGGCTTACAAGAGGATACTTTTGCTCTTCTTTAAAGTATTCTCTTGTACCCCACACTTTTGTTACTTCTCAAGGATCACCGTCGAATGGTCTGCCGTTTGGCCCAGCGTCGCCGCTCCGTTGTCCCAACACTGACGCGTGGCATCGTGCCAAGATTGGTCGTAAGCGTCAGTGACCCAAGGGTAAGTAAGTAGAGATGAAGAAATATCGTACTGCAATACAAAATTTCGAAAAGAGTAAAGACTTGTACCGTCGTAAAGAAAGACGAAATATAAAGGTTTTAAAAGATTGAAAATATATTAGGTATTTAGAGAAAACTGAAGAGAGTTATACCTTAAAACAGTAGTCTCCACTTTTTTCCATCCCGCGCTATAGTAATTAAGTGTACTTTAAGTTAAATATATGTACTTTGTATTGCTTCGCACTGTGGTACTTCTATTTCTGGTAAAAATATGTAACGGTGTATTATAAAAAATAAACGAAAATTGAGATAATTTGATGTTCTTCTTTTTATATTTTAACAATAAATTATCTTGTCTTAATACAGCCATTTGAATACGAATTCATAATAAGCTTATATCAAGATTACCAGCTACTTATTCAATTTTAGGTTATGATATAATTCATTCCATTCTATTTAGAAATGGCTAATAAATTATCACTTTGGATAATGAAAATAATATACGTATAATATGTAGAGATATATATCGTCGGCTAAAGTGGCAAATCTCCTAGCTTCATCAGATACAATTACAAAAAATATTTGTATTTAAAACTAAACAAAGCATCCCCTTTTATCCTCACAGTTAGAAAATAAATCGAGCTACGGGGTCTGCCCTGCCACCTTAGACAACGTTATGCCGCCGTCAGATTGTGAAATTCGTCAGTTTATAATCGCACTAGGCTTATTATAAACTGACGGCAAGTTGTGAACTAAACGTATTTGTCAACTGTTGCAGTCAATTCGTCAAATTAAGTTAGAATGGAAGATAATAATATAGCGCTACAAGGATCTTATCGTACTTATTGACATTGACAGGGGCCAATGTGCATTAGGGATATCTGTGAGGAAAGCATTTTTACACGTTGAATACAAAAATCAACATATAATCTGATTTTTTTTTATGGGATAAAAGGTGGCAAACGAGCGAGCGGATCACCTGATGTTATGTGAACGCTACCCATAGACATCCGCAACAAGCAAATGTGTTGCAGATGCGTTGCCTACCTTTAATGGACAGAGGAGGGCATAGACAGGAATAAGGATATTTCCTTTTCCCCGTTAACCCCTCCCCGTCCAATCCTCTTCCCGTTCCCATCCTATCCTTACGAGGAAAGGGTGGGAAGGGGAAGAGGACTGAAATTAGGCCTCCGGCACCTCACTCATCAGACGAAACGCAGAATACTTCTACTTCACGCCTGTTTTCTGTGAGGTCGTGGTATTTCACCGGTCGAGCCGGCCCATTCGTGTAACAGATGTTGTTGTTGCGGGCTCTACGACTGATTTCCGAGTACTTGTAGTAATTGATTACTATTTTAAGTTAATGTAGATTTATTGTTAATTAAACAATTACAAACCCCTTCAGTTCCTTCAGATCCCTTTGAATCCCATTGAGAACGATATACAATTTATGAACCAATAGTTCATTTTCTCTTCTTACGGAATAAAATTTATGAAATTTGCGTCGTCGTCGTAGTCGAAAATGCCGATATCAAATCCAATAAAATGTTGTCTTTCCTTGTTTTTCTGTTCTTTATGTGTGCGGTTATTTTTATTGGAAGATGCTTCGGCCAACCTTCCTTCATTGCTGGTTATATGAACGGTACGTAAAGAAACACCTGAAGAATATTTATTATTATTATTTATATATTTGATAATAAGATTTGTTGGTCCTACGACTAGCAAATCAAATTTAATCGCAGGTTTTTTTAGAATTCCTAAAAAAATGTAACATTTACACGTGGGAGCACTCGCTCATTTATCTTTTAAAATGGAATTATTGGCGCAATCTGCTCCTTCTCGGTGATAAAAAAACGCTTACAATCTGTTGCTGAGATATACATACCTCCACTTCACGTCGGTATTGTCCTAGTTCTTTGTACTTCTCGTGGGAAAAATTATTAGTTTTTCCAAATTTGAGTGGAAAGAAAGCTTCTAAATTAAAGTAGCTATTTGTATAAAACTTGTTGGTACTAATACCAGTATACGCGAACGTGAGTAAAACTGTTTCATAAACAAGTAGTTAATAATTTCTCAAGTTAATAATTTCATAGCTATTTAGATTAAAAAATAGCGGCGATTGTAGAGCGGTTAAAAATATAGGGTGGAAAAATGGTGATATAGGAGTATGAATTGAAATCCCGTACTGATAAAAACTTGGTACTTTAGTAAGTGAAACCTGACAACAATTGTTACTAGCAAGAAAATGGAATAATCTAATATTTCTCCGCATGGCGGTACTACTCCGCGGGAGTTCGCTTTGTACTCAGTGAACTATTTCTTTTGGTTATGTAACAGCGGGACGCATCATATTCTGTTTGAAGCTAGCTATGGTCTCGTCGATTTTATGTAGCATAAAATAAGGAAAATAATAGTCCACACACATATACAGAGATGTACAAATACATACAATTCTTTGTTCTAAATTCATCAAAGATGTGTGAGAAACAACAATACATGCTTCGATCAAAAATATCAACTAGATGTCGGGTCACGTACAAAGTCAAAGCTAAATGCTGGGTGCGTGAATATATTTACTTATACAGCTATATTTGTTTTCTAACAAACGGAGAAAAGAAGTTTTAAAACAGTTCTAAGTTCAACCTACTTACAACCATGGCACCTCGTAATAAAGTCACAAATCTTCAAAATATGATCTAACACTTACGATCACTCGTCACATAAAACGAGCAAAGCAATAAATCACTCCTATCATTACAAATGAAAAGACATAAGTTAAACAACATAGATTTTTGAATTCAACCTTAACGAGCAATAAATAAAGTACTTTTTACCGATATTGCCTCTGGACCTACATCGTTTTGTTTAGTTTATTATTGCTTCTTCGAATTTTACTACAGGAGGTGAGGAGTCGAGTTGAACACTAAAATAATTTATTATATGAACGTAAAAGTTAAGTTGTTTACTTTTAATTTTTGGGCTTTTATGTTTGTAAGTATTATTATTACACATTACTTATGATTTTAATAGCGTTACGTTTTTGTGTAATATGTATGTTTATTTACTTTATGATCGTTTTATGTGTCACACGCAAAAAATGTAAGTACGCTTGTTGTTTTCAAATGTATGTTGTGTCGGCGGCTGGCTGGTCTATTGCTGGATGTCCCAAATCAGAAGTTCAAGTCAAATTCAGAAGTCAAAGGAGAAGTTCTGGTAACAATTTTTTTTAAATTATTACAATACAAATCTACTCCATACATCTACTATTCTCGAGCGAGCCTCGTCCAAACATTTGTAGCAAACATTTGTAGCAGTGTAAACCACCGCTACAAATGTTTTAAAAATCGGCAATTTTGTTCAAATTCTTATATGATTGGTTAGTTTAAAGTTTAAAATATAACTTATTCTTCATGTACTTACCGAAAGTAAGATACTCCGACCGTTAAATTTCTTTTTCGGATATTATTTTTGCAACTTTTGAATACCGGCATTGTGACACGTGTTGACATTGTCTGTCTTTCAAGCGAACTAAACAAAATAAGAACGCACTTTTGAAGTGCGTTGTTATTTTATCGAGACGGTTTTTGTGTGTCGACCCGACATCTAGTTGATAGTGTTGATCGCAGAATACATGAATTAATGTACTATACATGTGATGTAAATTTGAGGTACTACAATCAGTTGCACCATTTCAAACGACATCATTCCTTACGTATTTCATAATAATTTTTTCATTGCGATGTTAGAAAGGACGGTAGGTATAAAGTTCTCAGAAAGAATGCCATTTTTCTAGTCTTTACAAAAAGCAAATTTTATGTACGAACCGTCAGTTTTGCTGACACATTGAAGTCCCTGAGGTTTGACCTAATTTTTTAAATTGACAGCGTGACACATTTTACAGGCGTTGCTTTCCTTGAATCGGACCAAAAAAAAGAAACAAGTATGTAATGTTTTTTTACATTTGCATTACATACTTGTTTTTTTTTTCAGAGTAATGATTAATTAAAAAATAAACTATTTACAGACCTACCATAACTAGAACTGACATTCAAGACTGTTACCAGTAAATTCGTTAGTATGATTTAAATTCAATAAACTTCAAATACCGTTTTACAAATCTCGAAGAAAAAAAATGTAGTAACGCTATTTTGCATTCTTGAAATCCTAATAAAATGGGAGAAACGACGGTCCCTAAGTACACTATCGAAACTGAAAACGGCTACTTTTACGGCTACGGCATTATATATAATAAGGATAATATAAAGTAGCCGTTTTCAGTTTCGATAGTGTACTTAGGGACCGTCGTATTAGGACTCTCGCCTCAGTGATCTCGTAGCGTAGGGCTTGGGGTTCTTATATGATATACCGCTTTTTTATAAGAATAAAAAATCGTTTATTTTAAAATGTATCATGGAAATTTAAAGTACATTTCTCGATACGAATTGTTTTGTAATTGAAGAAGAACTCAATTGCTGTACATAATCTTAACAACGGTTCAGTGCAATTACAAGCTTAGTTAGACCAGCTGATTGGGAAATTGCAATGCAAAACTTGATGCCGTATGCATTCGAAAAAAATGTCTCTTCTCTCTACTTTATTTACTGATTGTCGTCAGAATTCCGAGACTTATAGAAATCAGAACACGGGAAAGTCGAGCAGTGGTTAGAGTAGGAACGGAGCTATCGGAAGGGTTTGAAGTGGTCACGGGATTAAAGCAGGGGGATGCGCTATCACCCATGCTGTTTAACTTGGCTCTTGAACATGTCATAAAGCACGCAATGGCACTCGTGGGCGGAATACAGCTAAACGGACTCCATAAGGTGATAGGCTACGCGGATGACCTAGCTTTACTCGGAGCGGTGAAAGAGGAAGTAGCGAGAGCAGCAGAAGTATTGGACAGGGAAGCAAAGAAAGTTGGCCTTAGGATTAACTACGAAAAATCTGAATACATGCACATGCGTCGATACAGGAGCACAAGAAGACCTAGAGAAGACCTCAGAGTCGGAAATATTAGTTTTAAAGGAGTCGACAAGTTTAAATATCTGGGCTGCACTATAACAGATCAAAATACTCGGGAGGAAGAAATCGAAATCCGAGTACAAAATTACCTCCGATGTACTGCAGCTTTGCATAAAGTATTAGTGTCCAGGCTTCTCAGCAGACGCACTAAAATTCTCATTTATCTGTCATTAGACCGAATCTAAATGTACGGCTGTGAAATTTGGACACTAACATCAAAGGAAGAAAGCAAGCTTTTAGTGGCGGAACGCAGAATATTTAGAAAAATTCTAGGGTCAGTGCGGAGATAGGATGGAACATGGCGAATTAGGAAAAATGCAGAAATTGAGAAACTGGTGGCCAAGCCGAACGTCATTGGCGAAATAAAAGCACACCGACTGCGCTGCCTCGGCCACCTCGAAAGAATGGATGAGGAAAGGAACGTTAAGCGTGCATACTTGGGACGGCCAAGTGGCAGACGCCCAGTCGTCCGTCCCAGGTATCGCTGGAAGGATGAGGTAGAGACGGACCTGCTTCACCTTCAAATTCAAAACTGACGAGAGTTGGCGCGGGATCGGAATGAGTGGAGACTCTTTTTGTCGGAGGCCAAGGCCCACTTTGGGTCACCGCACCACTCTAATTAGTTAGTTTAGTTAGTTATTCAATTTCTATTGTCTATTAAATTTCTATTACATCCAATAAATAGAAAAAGCAATCACAGTTGTCATCAGAAATCTTTAAAAAGATACAATAATAGTAGCCTTGCGTAATATGCGCTGTCTTCCGTTTAATAAAATATCACATATCAGTGTTTGGTCACGAGAGGTATTTTATAAGTTGAACTATCGCTTTTATACACTCATAAATTCTTGCTGCAACGTACAGGTACAACCGGTAACTATTTGTGATACAGTTTGGGCAGCCTAGTGAAGCGGCCACGCTCGTCAGATATTTACACGTCAACGCACTCTCCGCACTGAGGATTAAATTTGCGATGCCCGTGTACTAAATTTGTTGAAAAAAACCATTGAAGTTATTTATGGACAAAATAAATTCAATCTCTATTTGTTGTTGTTAGTCTATATATAATGCAATGTACGTATATATGTATTTATGTTCCTTATAGTCTCCGAAACGGCTAGACCGATTTCGATGAAATTTTCATGAAATTGGCTAAGCAAGGATCACCCTGTTTAGGTTGGTAGTGATCGGATAAACATAATAAAGCGCTAATTCTAACTCTAACCTCGCCGAAGCCAGGGCGGATCACTAGTTATAAAATAAATCTCTATGAGAATACAGTTGCGACATTTTCCATTTTGTTTTATGGAAACTTTTTATATGGAATGTGGCACTATAATGTTTTAACTAAGAATAAATTTATACATCTTTAAGATTAAGACAGCTAAAAAGTATATTAACCTCCGATGAGATTGCCACTGATACCTACTGGGGTAAGTTTGGGAGTTTATTTGGTTTTTGAATGACATTTTAGATATACGTACATGTATTCATTTTTGGAACAGCTTACCCCTTTTGGTACAAGTATGAAATACTGTATATTTATCGAAGTGAGAGGCATTATTAGATGTTGACCAAAGTTGTAAAAAAAACAATGTACTAGTCCAAGTAAAATGAAATAATCTAAATATAAAAATTTATGAAAACTTTAACATAATGCGAATAGTAAGGTCGGTACGTTAAGGACAGAATAGTCTGACGTAATTTGGTAAGGGTGGAACGTAGCAGGCTGAGTACTAGGATGCGCGAAAGGTCGGAGCGTGACCTAATTAAGTTTGTGCCTTGTGTATGTTTTGACCTGTACATTGTTAGTCACAAAATCATAATAAATAAGCTGTTGGTATGTCGTCATAACATATTTTTGATCAGCTTGTACATTTTATCGAACAATTGTGTAACTGGTTACCCTGGCATTATGAGACCACAACTACCCATAAATTTCCGGATTTTAATGGACAGAAGGATGGACTCGATAAAGAATAGAAGAATGGTCGGAAAGGGAATAGAACCTGCGGTCACTTACTCATTAGATGAAACGCAGAAGGATTAAGTGGCTACTACTTTTGGCCTATATTTTTTGGGCTCGTGTACTTTCCCAATCAACCGGCCAGGCCTACATATACAGTTGCTGCTGCTTCTTCTATAAAAATATTGTACGTAGCTCACTGTATCATTAAACTATTATATATACTCGAAATATATGCTATATGGATGTATCTGACCAATAACAGTCCTCGTATGCTACCAAGAGTACAACCCACTGGCCAAGCGTATCGCGATGTATTATAATAAAAAAAAATAAGAGTAGAAAAAGAAGTCGAACGAAAATTAAAGATGTAAAAAATTGTAAATAGATAAAAGAATAAAATTGTGATATCAAATGCTACCGCTCTGCGTTTCATTGGAAATTAAACACTGCCGTCAAGCTCTAAGATGTTTTATTTTATTTTGCGAACGTTCATGCAAGACATCTGTCGGGTCCGCTAGTAACTATTATAAATAATATGCAAATGACTGAAAGAAAAATAGAATTGAATTTTTTAAAAGACAATTCTAACTCTATCTACTCTATTCAACATATGTTATAAACGAGCGTCCGCCGATTGGCAAGCGATGATATGAAAAATTACAGACATTTATCAACCGGCGTGAGGTCACATGCTGCGGTCGATTTACCATTGAAGGTGAATATAATGTAGGGTAAGATTAGATAAGATACTTACATAGATATACTACTCTTCTATACTTGGCAGTGCTGACAGGGGACGTTCCAGGAGAACTTATATCGATCAGATCAGATCAGTATGTATGCGTAGATGTATGGATGTAGAAGAAGCGAGAGAGGTGTGCCAGGGTCGCGCCAAATGGAAATCCGTGATCTCTGCCTACCCGCTCTGTGTTACGGGTTACCCCTTCTGTGAGGCCTGAAATAGTAGTATAAATAGTTCGACTTTATTTTAAACGTCAGCTTCTAACTATATATACAATGTTACATATATACTAATCGGTAGCTTCTACGAATGAAGTTTGTTTAACAGTTTTATACGTTAAACACCTACTTTGTTCCTTATACTTTCTTGATATGTGACAACAAGCTCTCCTACTAGCACTTTATTAGCGACCTATTAAAATTGTTAAAGCGGATACTTAAAACTACAGCTCCGATCATCCCAGATGATTTAATAGGACCTAAGCGATTGTTTTTTCTTCTTTTTTATGGAATAAGATGGCAAACGTGCAAGCGAGTCATCTGATATTAACCGCCTAGAGAGAGACCGCCACCTATAGGCATCCCCGCAACGAGCAAATCTAGCAAAGCAATGCTACCTTCATATATTTTTAACGATATAGATAGATAAAATTTAAATTCATCCATTGCCAGGCAACACGTTACTACTCCATTAGATCTCCCGCACGATCAAGGTTACCGGAGTCCTCTCGGTTAAGGAAGCGATATTTGCGGCTGTTCAAGAAAGATGCACCTAACAGACGTTTAGTAGTCGAAGTCTGGTGGCTGAGGACTACATTAGGTAGTATCCATCCTATCATAGTAGACATACCGAGCGTTCGAACGAAGCGATTTGAGGAGCGAGCAAGTCCTTCATAGTGCGTACGTCAAAGGATCGGAAACAGAACAGAGATGGAAACAGGCGTGAAGTAGAAATATTCTGAGTTTCGTGTGAGGTGCCGGAGGCCTAATTTCAGTCAGGGGAAGAGCCCCTTTCCACCCTTTCCTCATAAGGATAGGATGGGACTGGGAAGAGGATGGGACGGGGAGGGGTTAACAGGGAAAAGGAAATATCCTCCTATATCCCTTTATCCTGTCTATACCCTCCTCCGTTTATTAAAGGTAGGCATCTGCAACACATGTGCTTGTTGCGGTTGTCTATGGGAAGCGTTCACTTCTATAAAAAAAACAAGTTGCCGGTGTCATTTTCAGCAGGTGGGGTCGAGGTCAAGCGCTAGTTTATTAGTAATAAAAAAGATCTATTCAAAGATCACTTTTGCAGAATACCTTCAGCCCTTTCTGTGACATAAAAAGGCATTTATAAGCGAGTCAGAGTGATGGGTATCATGCATATTACTAAGACCTATTGCGACTACCAACAAACGTAGCCATGCGCAATTTCTATTGGCTGAACCCTCGTAAAAAACGTTGACAATAGTCTAATGGATCGTAAAATTTTGTCATGAATATATTTGATGGAACTATTGTACTTATAATGCAAAATACTGTTTTGTTTCAAAAACGTTAAAGTTATAGAAGTTCCCGATCGTGACTGAACTTAAAAAAACAGCCACGCCTGCAACTTTATAATAAGGTTACAACCGCCGTTGCACTGCGAAATTTCCAATTTAAATTTCACAATGTGAAAAAATTCTAGGAAAGTTCAACGAAAAATGTAGTCAATTTATTTTAAACCCTTAACGATATTGACCATTAGCGAAAATAAATTTTACAACTACTAACACTTTCCTAAACGATTTTTAAGACTATGTTAGATGTTCACCTAATTAATTGTTTGACTTTTTAAACATGGATAGAGTATCCGGATTAGAAACTGAGAGCCATCTAAATATTTGAATCATATACCTTAAATATTTGAATCATATAACTTAAATATTTCTAAGTTTAGTATTGAGGGCAAATTAGGTGCCAACACCATCTTTATAAAGGTGACCTACTGGCGGTATCAGTTATCTTTACATATGGATGAATAGCGGAGACGCATGGTGCAGGCAGTTTTGATGTTATTATGTTTCTCAGAGTGGTACTTGTACTTTTAATAATATGGCTGTAAGGTGTAAACTCATTTAGGCATGTAGCTTATTAGTTATCTCTCAATATCATTGTTTCACGAAAAAATATTTTTACTATTCAGTTATTGAGTTTTCAAATTTCTCAATGTTTTTTTTAACCGTCTTCAAATAAGTGGGAGGTTCTCAATTCACTTGTTTTTTTTTTATGTTTGTTACATCAAAATATTTATGATTATATTTTGAAAATTCTTTTTTCATATTGGTCAGTATTATAAATATATAATTATTATGGATGTAAAATTTCATTGGCATAAAACTCCATATTCATTTTTTGCATAGTCGTTCTTTGGTTATCTTTTCAGTTTGGTTGGTATTAAAAGTTAAATAAAATAAAAAGTGAAATAAGTTTCTTTTATAATCT
>JWHW01013571.1:30392-44394 GCA_000931545.1 Papilio glaucus
ACCCCCGCACAAACCTGCGCGTCATTCCGATCCGGTTTTAAAATATAACCAATTTGTGAAAAAAAAAAGATTTTACTTATATGTAAAATGTATATACACAAGTATACTTAACGAGACTAGGATTGATCCCTGATTCGTAAAGTTGATGTCAATGACAAGAATCTCGCTTAAGTAGAAAAAGAAAAACTAACAAAGTACTCAGACGAAATTTATGTTTTCATTTTTTTAATGATTAAATCATTAAAATCAAAATTTTACAATAAAAAGTTACAATCTTCAAAGACGATTATAATTTGATAAAATATTACACTTTGAATATTAATTCAATACGATTTTATGTTAAATAATCCATTATAGGGTTTTATATTAAAGAAGTAATTTGTTAGTGAAGGCGAGCGTTTATCAAGGATAAAAGCCGAGTCGAGTTAGGACATAAATCAATCTCAGTTATTATTAGATCCCTCTCGGAGTGCTCTAACGGAGAGGAATATCAAGCATGCGAAAACGTGTCGTGTATACACGTCTATCATTTTAGCAGAAAATTGTATGCGTGTCAGAATTACAGTGATTCTTTAGAGAAAAATGAAGTAATAATATTGTATCATATAAGAATATAAATAAAATTATAAATAAAAACCAAACCGACTTCAAAAATATGTATTCAAAAACAAAAAATTCATTAAAATGTAAAAAATACTTTTACGCAATTAAACATAAGATCAGTTCTTAAATCATATTTATTTTTGGAGTATTCGTCAGCCAAGGCAGGTCTGTAACTAAAGGGTACTGTCGACGGGAGTTCCCGGTGAGAGGCAGTCCATCCGGACGAAGCCGGGTGGATTACTAGTTTAGAAATATATTACATATAACATATTTTGCGAAAAACTCTTTTTGCCACATACATTTTTGCGCTACTTATTTTATGAACCAACGATGTTTTTAAAACAGAGCGCAGTACTGTTTACATATATTTTTTGCAGAAAGATATAGGAGATATTTGGTATATAGATTGTCCGCGGGACTTGAAAAACCTAATTCATTAGCAAATGATGAGGCCATGCTGTAAATATAACTCATCCTGTAATAGCAGTTTCGTTCGCAATTTTAAAAATTAGGTCGAACCTTGATGGCGGAATTGCAGACACCGGGAAGTGGAACCGTTATTTCATGTGTCCCTTTTAGTACAAGATTTTCCAGCAATTTCAAATACATCTGACCAGATCTATAATTTGAAAATAGAAATAGATAGCTGTGAATGGTAAAGGTGTTCGCTTACCTGCTACCTCTAGCCGTACACCTGTCATTACTACTTTATATTTCCTTATCTATCATTACTTTATATTTCCTTACATAAAATCTGAAACAAAACTGATATATTTAGTATACAAGTGAGATAGAATCAACAACATAGCGGGGCAAGTTAACTTAATTACAAACTGTCAATCGCGAAGGTATGGCTTAAGTGAATAACCTTCGTTAATAAATACATGAACTACGTCAAAGGTACGGGCAAAGGTTCGGATTGAGTTAGCTAATATTACAATTTTCATAACATTGACAGGTTAATGTGATTAGGTCGAATGTTCCACCAGCACAGGAAGCCCATAAAGGTGCATCCACATCGCAGTTACTTTTTGTAGACCAACAGAATTCAACACGATAACATTATGTAACATTCTGCAACTTTTGCAACTGCTTGTTTAAAACAAATTACTTTTTGTTATAGTATGTTGCCCAATAAACTAGTCAACGTTGCTCCACAAAAAGTAACTGCGCTGTGGATGCACCATGACATAAGACCTCACGGTAATATGATCGCAATACACAGAGATTCCGTTTTTCACTGAAGAATTGAGCCTTTTGATCGAAGTATAAAGTACACAACAATTTGTACAGTTTAACGCATAACAAGGCATATACTAGTAATACTGGCTTATAATTTAATTACAATAACGATAATCAAGCTACCGTTAAAATCTGCCACGAAAAATTCATAGAATTCATAGAAATCATAGGAGGAACTCTTACTGAAGTAGATAGATGCAGAAAGACAAATTCGCTGTGCGAATGTTTCACGTTACGAACCAGTATTTATACAACGGGAAAAGCAGTTTGTGCTTTTATATTATATTGTTATGTGTACTACACGTTTAATATTCCGTAGAGCACACGTGTAACACCCAAGCGGTCTTGTATCGAATAACAATTTTTTCTTTTTCATCTTTCCTGAACGTTTTATTTTTAATTATAATGTTCTGTTTTATGCATTTTTATTTTTTATTGTTTTGACTCAAAATAAAAATATGAAATAAGACGTCACACAGAATATCTGGTAGACACGACACCATTGAGTAACATTTCTACGATAAACCTTTAATTATTTTAATTACATTTAAGACTAATTTCATTTAAGACTAATCATTAAGTCACTTTAGTCGAATTATAAACCAAAAGAACACTGGTAAAAAAGATACCTTTCTATCCCGAGGATTGAAAAAATTGTAAGCTAATAATTAGCAATTTATAAATCCAAACATTTCGTGCAATATAATAAATTATTCATTCGGAATTTCTAAAGCCGGCCAAATACTACGATGGAATATTATAATAACTTCATTATGATGGAAAATTACATATAAATTCTGGCATTGATTACCACCACAAATTTAATTAAAGATAGTTCAAAATAGGTTAAGCGTACTATACTATAACCGCTACGGAAAACCGCCGCCGTTCATTAAGGCTGTGTTGACAACTTATTTGCAGTTAACTTTATTTACAGGAATTTACGACGAAACAGATAAAGGTAGAGTTTAAATTGAAGTGGGACTTAGATTTCAAATATTCCGTTAGTGCGATAAGACATATACATCTGCATTTAATATTTAATTTTATTTTTATAATAACTTCATAACGGTTAATCAATGATAATCTATGACACAATTTATCATTAACAAGTAATATACAGTTTAAAAAACCTAAATAAGGAGGTCTTTCCCATCTAGACGAGAATTAGGCTTTTGGCACCTTACTCATCAGGCGAAACGCAGATCTTTTGTGACGTCATGGTATTTTACCGGTCGAGTCGGCCCATTCCTGTCCTGTAAACAGATGTTCTTGTTGCTGACTCTAACACTGTTAAGTCGTTAAGTAAATCTTACAATTATGGAATTATACAGCTACTTTTTTAGAAATATAGTTTTACATTAAAAATGAAATAATTGATAACATGAGTTTGACACAAGCGCTTCTGAGGGATAAAAAAGTTTTGCATTGAACGGACCTTTGAACGAAAGCTTTTATCTCTTTTAAGTTGCTTGTTATGCGAGGAAGCCTCTGGAAGTGAGCTTCCTGTAACTAATGAGTTTGTTTTAACATGGATTCAACTCAGACGTGATATGAACGTTATTGAGCTCGGCTATGCAAATAACTTTGCTGCGTTGACTTTATTACGAACAATTTTATCATTTCCTTTTTATATATATTATAAGGATCTAAAAAATATTTGATTACTACACTTATGTAGCTCACAACAATTATCTAATCAATAAACTATTCAGACCTCTAGCGATTTACGTTAGTCCAAACCAATACTTTTTGACTGTTGTTTTTATTTTCATATTCTCAAAAAGTCCCATCTCCCGCAATGTAATAGGTCGTAACCAGAGTGGTAAGTTGAAAAATAACCACAACCAATCAGAACCCAGTTTTCCAAATTTTCATATAGCATATGTACACACAAAGCAGTATTAGCAGGGCCGACGTGGGGTAGTATTCCTTCATACAAAAGGTAATTAATAGCTAAAATGACGTTAGGCGAGCGAGGCTTCACTGGTAAATAAATTACTTACCGGCGGACGACGTCGGGTCCCGAGCTCTAGTGGACGCATCAACTATGTGGGCGTAATACAATTTCGACTTCCTGTGAACGTCAATAATGAGATTAAAACTTGAAGCAACTGGTAAACTATTTGTAGCAAAACATGTTAAATTGTAGTATACAAGCTGAACTATATATAGTAACACAATAAATAATAACAGTGGTAGAGCCCGTAACAACATCTTTTGCACGAATGGGTCTGCTTGCGACCTCACAAAAGACAAGTATGAAGTAGAAGTAATCTGCGTTTTGTCTGACGGGTGAGCGGCCGGAGGCCTAATTCTAGTCCTCTTCCCCTACCCACCATTGGAAGTTATTAGTAAGAGGGTTTGACGGACGAGGGAATGGATAGGATAAGGAAATATCCTTTCTTCTGTTTATTCCTTCCTTTGTCCATTAAAGCTACGCAACAAATATGCAACTCATTAGCTCAGTGAAATGCCTCTGGGTAGCGGTCAATTATGAATATTAACCAATTGCTCGTCCACCTCACTAGATTCCTATACAAAAAAAAAATCTTTTTCCGGTAAACTGTAAATTACTTCATTTGACTGGCAGATGTGGAAAACAGGAAGATGATTAATGATGTCACAATGTACAATTATACTTTTTAGTAATTTGTATTAACAAAAAGTACGGTAAATTTTTCACTTCTACTCGCACGCCTCTTGTTCATTGGGTTTTTGGGATGAATAAAAAGTGATGTGAGTGAGTGTGAGTCGATTTACTTCGTTCTATGCTGAATAACTTAAGACAAGATGAATATAAATTACGGGGAGCTGTGTGGGCACGCTTCACTGAACATTATGCTAATTACGACTAATTACTTTCACTGCGCTACGTCGCTATCGCTACATGATTATTCTAGAATAATTTTGCCTTCCGTTCTACGAGCATATGTGCTGATGATTTCGACAAATTTGCGGTAGTTCTCTACGCACTCAATAAGTGGTACAACGGTCACACCAGACTATGTTTCATGCTGATCTTTTTCTCTGTGTAAAAGGTTATTGCTTTACATTATATAGGCTAATATTACTTGTACAAAGGTAGCGTTGTGTGTTTTTTTTATTACAATATTCTATTTTTATATTTCGTTTTCCTTTAAGATTGCTGCACGGTAAGTGTATGTATTCAGTAGGCGGCGACCTGGATCCAGTAGCCGCGTCTTCACACGTCAATCGATCTAACCGGAGGTCGCCTGCACAATACTTGCTTTTGTTACAGTTGAAAGAAATAATTCTTTATACTATGCTTTCGTAACTTTATGCTGTATCAACACTCCAGGTGGTGGTATATACAGAAAAAATAATTATTCATTTTCTGGTGGAACATACTGAAGTTTTGTGCTATAATTGCCGACTCAATAAGTCTAGTATAAAGAACTTCATGCTATGTGACTTCAGAAAGTTTGTTTGTAATTTTTAATTGTGCTATATAAGAGGAGTAAGTTCAACATAACAAACAAACTAATCTTAAACTGAACAATTTGCTGAGTTAGGGATCATAGTATTAATTTTATCGTTGTTGGGATTATGTACACAAACTGTGCCATAGTTAATCTTAGGACTATGACGATTTAAATTATATCCGATTTTATATTTTCTACATTCAGAAGCTATGAAAACAACATCACGTCTGCTGACCGTACGAAGTGGGATATGCAAGAGAACAAAAACACTACTAGTAATTCAAACTTACACATTCTTTTTACAAGCAGTCCGCAACAAAACGTTCACAAAGACATATATGAACTACTTTATAAATTTATTTATTCAACACTTAGGACTATGATGGTTTAAATTATATCCGATTTTATATTTTCTACATTCAGAAGCTATGAAAACAACATCACGTCTGCTGACCGTACGAAGTGGAGTGACGTGACGTGACGTATCGTGAGCATTGCTCACGTGTGACGCGAGGGCTTGTGCGGCCCGCGCGATCTACTGCATACTGAACAACGTGAACAGTGAGGCTTGTATCACATGCAATTCATTCAAGTTAGTGCTCTGAAAATATTTATTACAAGATAATGTTCTAAACATACAATAAATAATAATTACTAGTGCACACAATATGTAATAATTAGTTATTCCTACACTTTCATAGCTATGAAGTTGATTTATTAAAGAGAAGAGTAAGTGGTCCAATGCTAAATTAACGTGTGTCATCTTTCGACCAGATCGCCAATTAAAATCAGTTGGGATTGTGGTCACAAGTCCTTTTTAATATAAATAAAGAAATACACCATATAACACACATTAGTAAAGAAAAGGATAACGCCCTGCTCTGTATATAAATGGCAACTCATTGGGGAAAGCTGCTTTTTCTACTGTTGTATTGTTATTATTTTTTCAGTGTCCAAGTACACTCACGTGAGGCTAAGAAACTATTCAATTTGTGTAAAGTGAAAGCTGAAGTTTACCTTGACCAAATAGGTAGTCAATTGAATTACACACATATATATGTATATATTCGTTGTATATGGTACGTATTTAAGAGCTCAGGTTTATGTGCTTATATATACAGTTTTATAAGCAATGAAGTTTAATGTGTAGATATTTGTTGCACGCGCTTTATTGCATTCCGGCCTGATGCCGCTAATACGCCGACCTAATGCGCCTCGCATAAAACTTTTATCTTTCATTTACAGTAAGCCATTAGATCGTTTATGTTTCATTACTCGTATATTACCACTGCGCTTTGTGATAGTGGTGTAAAACTTTACATATTTAGTACATATCTAACTAGATATGTACTAAATATATAAAGGATACTGTGCTTCGTTGATGCACGAATTTTTAAAAGTACAATGGAGACAATGTCAACGCAAATTTATGTTGCAAAAGTGTTCATTGGGAGCTCCTAAACGAACGTACATCGACCAGATTGGTGAAATACTAAAGAAAGTTAATATTAAGAGTACTTGTAACCGACGGGCATTTACGGATATATGAATGTGAAAGGAGTGAGCCTCCAAAATGAAATCCGTAATCGCTGCCAACTCCTCTGGGTTACTATTGATACTCATTACTCAAAAATTATTTTTATTTTTTAATACTGCCATTCATAGTAATTTCTTCCATTATTATATTCGACAATCTTGATTGAAACGTTCGTTCGATTCGATCTAAAATGTCTCTATATCTGACAACTTTAATGCTACGATTGTGCGATTATATTTTTTTGATACGGCATCGCGGCTGGCCAGTGAGATGAAATATTGTGGACATTCATCAAACGTAACATACTGAGGTCGTTCACAAAGCTCCATTTACTACTAAGTGAATAAATTTAACTACTTAATACTATTATTAAATGTCGGTATTGCATATTAAAAATAGATTCCTTGTTGGATCTGGATTATCTAGCGTTCGATGGTGAAAGAATTATTTAAATCGGTGCTTTACTTTACCCATTGTAGGCATATAAATCTCTTCTCTACTCTAAACTTTTGAACAAACAGGTGAAAACTTCGTTAGCCCCACGCTAAATCTTATAGGTTCGCTTGAACAACATGCATCAGCAACATATAATAATATGGTTAATTGAATTTGGAGCAGTTTCGACGAAGTTATTTAAATAAATTTTTCTGGTATTCAATTTTGGATTTTATTGTTTAGATACAAGGGTATATGTTTGCTGAGTATTTATGCATCTTCTCACCTATTTTGAGTTTTCGTTTTTGTAGGCAGTCCTTGACTGCCCTGTTTTTTTTTTTAAATAAAATTGTACAGCGAGCTGCAAATTAGCCTACGATATTTTGGTAGAAATACTTTAAGTTTCAAATTTCTCATAGAGACAACTTTAGTTTCTTCATACGTATCATAGCATAAGTTCAGGCGTAACGTAACACCGCGAGGACAGACGTGATGGATGTATTCCGCGGCACGCTCGGCGCGCGGCGTCTAGGTGCCCACCCGCACTTGCTGTTGTCACTGTCTGGCTTTACCTAATTCAAACATATTAACGGACGTGAAGATACTCGAATATACATGTAAGTAAAATGATTTATTATATTCACATGTAGAAAGAAGTAAGGAAAGTAATTACCGCAGTCACAGGCGTTTATGGACGTTAGGACATTAAGCGACTGCCAGGAGCAGAAAGAAGGAAAAAGAGAAAACAGAAGAGAAGGAAGAAGGGACCTAACTCACGTTTGTAACTAACTACACCTACTTACAACAGCGATGATTTTTTTTGATTGATAGGTCAAGTGAAAGTTATATTCAGTGAGTTAAAGACATTTTTTCGATCTATGGCACTGACGTTCGGACCTTCTCATCAATGAAATCGGCAGAGAATAACTTTTATTTATTAAGACTAGTTTTCTAATAAGGAAAGGAGAGAAGGGAAGTTGCATGCTATGCTAGCACCTATTGCGTCACCAACGCACTCGACCCCGCGCTTGTTATATCTCCGCCCGCTCCGGATGTTTCTCTGCCATATTAAATTTATACAGTGAAAGTACTTCAAATTTTTATAATATTTATACATAAACCAGAAATTCACAAATTCATTAGATACATACCTCACGCTGCTTTGTACAAAACGAAATCTTCAAAAGATTCAATTTCTTTATCTACTTGTTTCTTGTGCATTAAGTTGAGAGTAGCGTATTTCGCAATTCAGCTAATTACCAAATACACGGGAATATTTTACTTCATGTCAATGTATTCATAATACCGAGGATGGAAGAACTAAAATGAAAACTTAAGAATAACAAAACCATGTTGTTACAATTTTTACATATTTTTATAAATACTTAATACAACACAGTGAATAAAATCCTAAACTATTCGCAGAGAACTCATTGACGTGTAAATATCCATCAAGCGTGATCGGTTCACTTGAGCCGCATACTTGAACTACGTAAGTCGCCATTAAAACTTAGTACGTACAATATTTATGCCTGCATAAATAAATAACTTATTGAATAACGCTTCTGTGAACTGCTACGATGCGCCTGTTTTCATTTTACTTTTATTTCAACAAGGTTGTAGCAGCAGAGCCGACGATGCAAAACTTGTGCGTCTACCTCTTGCGTCTTGCAGATCTCGGTTGGATTTTAGATGGTAAAAAGAAAGTCAGATTATAACGTTATCTTCAGACTATTTCCTTTAAAAAAAAATTGAACGCACTCGAGGATGTCCAGATGACGGCTTTGTATAACAAGTCTGTTATCGCTGCACTGCTTTGAATCGCGCTCAAATAGTCCAATTATTAAAATTCACACTTGTTAGCATGTAAGCAACCTCTTATAAAATATATCTTAAACTGACACACTTGTATGTCTGATTATCGATTTTTTTACAAATTTTACGGGCTTCCCAAAGCGCGCGGTTCTACATAGGCTTATTTGTGGTGTAAGGTACTTAATAAGATTCAAGGTATCCATGATATGCAAACCTGACGCGCACGAGGATGTACAGAAATCCCCACTTCCGCTCCCCTACCATTGGGACACACAACAGTAGTTATTCTTTTGTCTATGGTGCCTACGCGCTTCTACGTAATCGTAGCGCTACGACGTAACTCAAACAAACAGAAATAAAGCCGTAACACGGTGCAATTTAGTTCATTGGTGAGGAGGGAGCCAAACATTAATGTATTGATAACGAATTTGTGTAAGAAAGAGCCAGATTATATCTATGTAGCTTCTTTACTTATATTGATGGTTATTCATACGAATAATAATTAGAAGTAGAGCCTGCAACACACTGTTTCCAGAATGGGCCGGCTCGACCGGTGACGACCTCACAGAAGATGGCCGTAGAAGTATTCTGCGTTTCGTCCCACGAGTGAGGTGCCGCCGGCTTAGTTCTGGTCCTCTTCTTCTTCCCATATTTTTCTTATAAGGATGGGAATGGGAAGAGGATTTGACGGGGAAGGGGATGGAGAACAAAGATAAATGTATGTCCTTTTTTCTGTTAAGCCCTTCCTCTATTCATGAAAGGTAAGCAACTTGTTGCATTTTTGGTAAGCAGATTTATTGCAAACATTAGCTTGTTGTAGATGTCTATGGATAGCGGTCACCTAAAAAAATGTGAACCGCTTGTTTGTTTGCTACTCTCTTCCATAAAGAAATACCGTTCTATATTCCAAGAGTCTAGATTCGCGGAGTGCAGGCTCAATTTTGCGGTACGCCATACAATCATGTGGAACTACTGCTAGTTTGTGTATGTTGATGATTAACAAAGGTGGTAGTTCAAAAAGAATTCAATACACATATGTTACTTGTGGTTCGTTGAATGTATGTATTGTTTAAGACGTTTTCATTTTGCGAAGCAAAAGTTATAATTGGCGTCGCGGTCACTCAGCGGCGAGTTTGCCGACATTTTGAAGCTTTGGAATAATTAATAACTTTCTAATTAATCTCATTGCAGCGGGTACTTTACTAACCACAATGAGATTAATTAGAAATTTAGAATAAATTATTCTGAAATTTCTAGTAATAATGAAATTTATAGTTTCAAAATTCTGACATCGCAATTGTTTGTCGTCAACAGAAAACGATAACTTCGTCTTCAAGATCCAGGGGATATGACATTTAAAGAGTCCCGTTCTTTTTCGTCCCGTAATTTTAATATTACTCAAATATGTTAATGTGAAAACAAACATAATATAGTTGTAATTTATTTTTATTTTAGGAAAATATTTTACACCTTGCGCGCACGTCAAGATGAATCGATGACATTATAATACCACGTGACCTTTTTACAAATAAGAAGTGAAGACTCAAGACTTTTAACCCTATTGGATGAGACAAAGAATCAATTTGCTTTTAAGCAATGTCCTTATCATAAATGTGTATACTTATGTATAATTATAACGGAAATTCCTTCCCTCCAAATAGCTGATGTGCTCATTAAATTCGTCCTTTGTCCCAGAACTACTAGAATATAATTTTTAAACAAAGTCTTAGGTCAAGTAAATAATTGCAAAGTGCGCTATCTTAAGTTATCCTTAAATTATCCTTTGCAAAGTGCACGAGGCACTGGTGGATTTTAGCACGAATAGAATATTCTTTGTAGAAAATACCAAAACTTAAACACATTTTTGGAATTTTTACCACCTTTTAAACTGACTTCAAAAAAGGAGTGATTCTCAATTAGCTTGTGTTTCTGAAATGAAAACTTCTTTATCTGCAGTAGACGACAATTGGTAGAGAAAAATCTTATTGGTTCGCGATTTCACTATGCAACTGCGTCAGCAACATGCTTGTTTCAATTTGCAACAGTTTCGTCGAACCGCTCTTGTAATGGAAAAATCATTTATTTTTCTTGTATTCTATTTTATTTCCCTCTATCGGAGAGGAGCCCTGCAGTGGGGAATATTCTAAAAAAAGGCTGATTTATTATTATTATTATTATATATAACTTCTATTTTGAATTTAATTGTTAAGATATTTTGAACGATAGTCGCGCCTTAAACCTGAGTCTTGAATTTTCACTTTTGTCGGCAGTCCTTAAGACTACCTAATTTTGTGTGTGTTTGTTACCTCAGAACTTCGACAATTAAAAACCGATTTCGATTTGTTTTGCAATCCACAGTTTTTGTTTCTAAATTGTGCAAATGGGCGACCTCGACCGGGAATACACCATGACCTTACCTGTAAGGTCATGGTGTTATTGCTCATTAGTTAAAAACTCTGCTTCCCGCATCCTGATGCGGAAAGCAGAGTTTTTAACTAATGAGTGAGTCGTAGGTCTCATCTTTTTCTCTTCACCTTTTCCTTAACCGCTCCCCTTTCTTAACGATGGTAAATGTTTTTATTTTTTGTTTTATAGAAGAATGTGGCAAACAAGCAAGCGTTTCGATATCAACTGGCCGCTAGCAATAGACATCTGCAACAAGGCAGGCCTACCATGGGAACAAACAGAACAAATTAGGAAATTGGGAAAGGGAATAGGAGTAAAATAATACCTGCGGCAATTTACCCATCAGACGAAACGTAGAGTACTTCTACTTCACGCCAGTTTTCTGTGAGGTGGCCCATTCGTGCAACAGATGTTGTTGTTTGGGGGCTCTACCACTGCTGGACATAGATGGAGACTCGACATCATGACAGTCTTTGCTCATTAGCCTACTTCTACAATAAAAAAATGTATGGTTTATCTTAAGCCGCAATTATAAGTACTGGCCCATATAAGCTAGGGGTAATGGAAACGATGCTTGTCGTAGCAAACCAATAAAACACCCTCGGTGTTTACAAAAAAGTTGTAAATGTATTTTCATCATAAGTCGGAAACCATTTCGCAGTTCCATTAGACCGTTTCAACGGGGACGAGGGTTGTATAAAGCGAGATGCGTTAGAAATAACATGGGTCACTTTTATTTTTTCGAGGCAATATATTAATTTCTCTTGAAATATTTGAAATAATTCACGATTAAAAAGTTGAATTAGTGATGAAATTTACGATAGCTAAGTTAAATCGTGAAATCATCTATTGAATACTATACGTATATCATAGTCGATTTTAAGATTGATAACTAAAATCTTATAACAATGAATGAAAAAATAAATAAATATATACAAGTATTAAATGTATATATTTATTTATTTATTGTATTTCTGAAACGGATTTAAGAGTATAATATTTTGTATTTACATAAGGTGATGCTTAAGGTAAGGTATATCTATATAGATGATTTTCCTGAAAATACTTAATTTTTCACAAATACTCTACAGAAGAGAAACCTCAAAACTGATGGAAAAGCGCGACAATAATTAAATAAATAAATAATCAGTAAAAATAAGCCCTTGTATCTAAAAAAAATCTATCTTAGAAAATTTAATACAAGAAAAATAAATGAAAAAAAACTGTTCCAAATTCAAATAAGCATGTTGCATGTCGAGCATGTCGATCTTCTGAATCCATAAGATTTTCTCCTATACTATAAAACATTAATACCTAATTATTAAGGCCTTTTGTAGCCACACAGCGTGTGCCTCCATCTCTTGTGGTATTTGTATTGTCAATCAATAGGTAATAAATAACCTACGGGTACCTCAACATTTTGTTAGATGTCGCGATGTTATCTGAATACTAAATATACTTTCTGATGACATATAATTCTACAGAAAAAGTCGAACAAAACTAGGACGCTTAAATACTATTATTAAAATATACATAACAAAAACCTGCCAAAACAATAACCAATTATTTCAATACACTAGATTCAATGATTAAAATCATGTTCATTAGAATTCTATGTAACCTTTAATTTGAGTCGGTCACTAGACTCTGTAATAAAACATTTCGTGTCGCGTCAACATACATGTAGATGTTTATCTAAATAGCCGTAGCTGATCGGTGTTACTATTTTACGTGGAGTTAAACTTATAACCTACTATTACTGTGGAAATCTAGTGATATTGTTTCTACCCTCCGATTAACTAACTAATGTAAATTAGTACAACACATTCGTATTGAAGATATTAAATTATTACGTCAGGATTGGGGAAACGTATCTATTCTATACTAGTGGCCTGCCCCGGCTTTGCCCCGGTAGAACTATGTTGATCAGATCGCTAGCAAACCCGAAATTGGTCGAGCCGTTTCGGAGTCTATAGCAAACATACATACAGACACATCGCCTTTATATATATATACAAGACTAGCTGTTGCTTAAATTATTATAAACATTTATAAAAAAAATCTGATCCACAATGATTTGTTGTTCTCCGATTCAAAATAACATAATTGCCTTTTCGACGTGTACATATTTCGGTGCGAAAATTATTTTGAATTTTATAAATTGAATGCAAATTGGATAAACCACCACACACCAGAACTTGGAAGATATCGTAAATCAAATAAACCTTTGTCTGGAGCGTCGAAATCAACGGTGAATTGACTTTGACTTCCAACAAACGCAAAGTAAGACGAATTACATTTTATTTTCTGTTACTTATTGGTTTTTTTCTGCCATTTTTACTTTGGAATTATTAATAATATAATGAATATACTTTGGAATTATTAATAATATATAAATAAATAATTAATAAATAAATACATATGTATATACATACATAAAGGAATGGTTATAATATCTACGTAAATGAAGCACTTTTAAGGATGTTAATCAATAGTGCGCTAAGTGGTATAGTGTAGA
>JWHW01013571.1:64317-75781 GCA_000931545.1 Papilio glaucus
TTTAAGTGTCAGTTTATTACTTGTGAGTTAGACAACGTCGCATTTTGACGTTTCGAGTAACATGTGAGAGCATAAATATTTTTTATTTATTTGGTAACTGCCAAATTCATCTTTTATGCATTAATTTTGTGCTACTTATTGTATATACTTTTACATACAAAAACATTTTTTAGAAATCGATTATTTTTATTGGAAATGAAATGTAAGGTGAGTTTCAAAGAAAGCATTGAAACCATTAAATCTGCCAAATAACTATAACCACCAAAGAACATCCTTATCTGACGGATGATAAAAACTATAATTTACTTGACATGTTATTTACCAGTTAAGCTTATTTGGAAATTGTGAAACGCCAATGATGACTTTATTCGGCAGATAAGTTGCACGTAGCTTATTCAGGACTTGAAGAATTTTAACGTATTTGTTTTAACTTTGTTTACAAAAATTCCGTCTTTCTGTGAAACAAGGTATAGTAACTATGAAGGGTTTTAATGTTATTCCGGGTTTTTGTCGAAAGCGTTAAGACAAGGAAATCTATGTATGTAGTATGTCTAGTAGTAGTGAAGAGTTAAGTAGTAACACTTTTAATAATTTAAGAAAATGTTAAAGTGACTCACCAAGCGGCAGTGTCCACTGAAGAAGTGCTGTGTTTCACAATGTGTTCCCCCTCCACCGGTCGATCTAGATACATGCATAATATGCAAAATTATAAAATAAAAACATTTTTGTTTAATCCTGAACACGATAAAGAGACACTATGTAAAAAAAATATTTTCATTCATCGCGTCAATTCTTTAACATTAAAGTAGCTGTCATATTAGACATAGCACCATCTTCATCCTCTAGGATTTATAGTTAAATCAGTCGCACTTGAAGAGGACAAGGAAAACTAGCTTGATTGGACTTCCTTGTCCGATTTCATTTTTAATTTGTGCAAGTAGAACAAACGTATACGGATTTGACAAGTACTTACTTACAACTTTAATTTATGTACCCATTTTTACTAGTTATAAATTCATCTTATTTATAAGAGACCTACCTCTGTGAAATCGACTAACTTTAAGTTATTTTTGTTTCTTTTTAAATGTAATAAAGAAAGTGTTTGTTCGTAAAAACTGTATACAAAACCTAGTATACACTATGAACTAGTGTTTGTTTGCACTAAGATGTAATTTGTTTCATGCCCATCGAAGTAATATTATACTTACTCTGTTATTATTAAAACATATTTGACCAATTAAATTTGTAAACGCCTTTAACTAGGAAGTTTAAGGTGTCATACCGTCGTGTGTTTAAATTATATAAATTAAAAGTCTAAAAATAACACAACTACTACTCCATAAAATTGTTAAAGCCATTAATTTTCTAAAATCTTTTTTTTCATTAAATATTTTGTATTAAATATCTTGCGATTGTTTAATCCGGAATCATTTTCCAAAAATCAAATCAACATACATACATACATTTATACATATATTTTAAAATCATCTATTGTCGATTTTTGTTATTTCCTAAGTGTGACAAAATACAGTCGATTATATTTATCAGTAGATGATTCATTGTAGGAGCGATTAAGAGCTCTTTGTCATCAGTATCGGAATAATTAATGGTTTCGTGCCGCAACAACTTAGATAACAATCTAAACGCTCGCTGTGTCTTCACGCGGACCTTTTATATACTATCCCTTGCTATAATGATAGAACGTAATTAGTATACATAAAGTTTTGGATTCTATGTTTATACTGTATCAAACCATTACAGAATTATAAAAAAAATCTAACGATTATGTTTACTTCTTGCATTCTAATCCTTTTTGTCACTAGACGTTTTTTGTGCGAGCGTACGACGCCTGTTTGTGGCGATAAAATAAAGGTATTCACTATTCTCAGGTCTCCATTAAATCGATTAATGGAAACATACAATGTTAGTTTTAATATTTTAGATATATTTGCAACTAAGGCTGGCGCATATAAACATTAAATCATGTATATCCTTGAACATGACCAACCGCGGCTCTCTTAGTTCCAAGATCACGCCCGTTACTCAGAGAGGTAGTCTTTCTACCCCTCTGAGTTACGGGCGATCATGGATTTCCATTTAGCGCGATCCTGGCACACGTCTCTCGCTTCTTCTACATCTATACAACTACGCATACATGCTCGTCGGTTACGGTACTCCTTATATCGCCCTTTTTTAGTAACTTAAGTTAATATGAACTTCGAGAAGAAAATGCTCACCTAATTCAACGGCAGCGCGCACTCTCTGCAACGCCATAGTCTTCGTTACCGCCAGCCAACGATCGATCAACGGCTCGAACCAACTGTTACAACGTTTTGTAAATAGATATTAATAGTTTTTAAGTAAAGGTATGTATTCTATTTCATCAAAATTAAACGTGTCTCATTTTAGTGAAAAAAAATTGCATATTCGATAAACAATGAAGTGAATTTATTTTCATTGATATCTCATGATTGTAATAACCATGAAATTTATTTTAATATGACATGAAGGATCCTAAAAACACAGATTTGGCAATGTTCAGTTAAGTTTCTATGAGACATTTATTTATGAAAAATCTTTATGATTATCATTGCTCATTACAATTGATTTCGTTTAGAATTAGAACGATTAAATTTTATTAGATCAGATCAGACTTTACTTATACATAGAATAACGAAGTTATTCGGACGGGACGGAAGCGGATAACAATTTTGGGCTTATAAGTTAGATAAAATCAAAATGGAGTCAAATTTTTATGCCAGCTGATTGTCGTTGACATACGACGATAGTGAAGATTACAATGTTATTTTCTATTATTTTAAAGTGGTCTGTTACCAGATCTAGCAATAATATTTTTTCCTGTAATAGCCAGTTAGCACTTCGTTTCCTTTCAGACATTTTTAAAAATAGTAAATAGTGCGATTTCACAAGGGCTGCGTTCCACTAAGCGTTCACAACGCCCAAAAAGCTCCTTTAGCCGTTCCACTTGGTGTCTATGATCGTTGTGGTTGCGGCGAAAACGGCACTAACGACGTCAACATTTCCACTCGTTCCAAGCTCACAACGATCCATCTCAATATGTGGGTCTTTGTGAGCGTTGACAAATTTCGCGCAATTTTTTATAGAGCATTATAGTGACGCAAAAAATAACAAATATCCTACTATCGACGCATAAGAAATTATTATTATATTTAAACTTAAATTAATTAAGTACTTCGCTAATATTACATATATATTGTTTTATATAAATCGAGTTAACCAATTAAAGTTTATTGTTCACTCTTTCAAATTGAAACCTATCCTCTTTAAGCTCTTGCTTTATTTTTTTAACTCGCCATTTGTATTGTTTACATCAACGATAAAAACGCTCCATTCCACTTGAGTTTAAAATTGTAACGCTCGGAAACAAGTGGAACGAGAAAACCATGGTTATGAACACGTGCTGTGAACGCCCAGTGGAACTTAGCCAGGATTGTTTTATTGAATAACAAAAAAACGCTAATCTAAGAATAGTTAGACTAGGGGTAAGTCTTAATAGAGTGGTGAAACGTTTAATAGTGGTCGAGCCCGCAACAAAACATCTGTTGCACGAATAGGCCGGCTCGACCGGTGAAATACTAAGACCCACAGCAAAAAGAGGTTAAGTAGAAGTATTCTGCGTTTCGTCTGATGAGTGACGTGCCGGAGGCCTAATTTCAGTCCTCTTCCCTTTCCCACCCTTTCCTCATAAGGATAGGATGGGAACGAGAAGAGGATTGGACGGGGAGGGGTTAACGGGGAAAAGGAAATATCCTTATTCCTCTCTATCTCTGTCCTCTGGCGTATGGGTAGCGTTCACTTAACATCAGGTGATCCGCATGCTCGTTTGCCACCTTCCAACGTAAAAACACCTAGGTTCTTTTGAGCAATTTAAATTAGGCATAGTTCTTATAACATTTACTAGTAACAGTTTAAAAACATGGTTGGAGCCACACGTCTGGTGTATAGGGCTCGGACTCATTGCTAACCAAACCTGACATGAGCCCGATTAAAAAATCCTTTTTCTTCTGGACTTTCTTAAGCCCCCACGGAACCACCGGTATTAATTCATGGGGGTGGTCTAAGCAGTATTTTCCATTGGAGTGAATGAGTGAGCGGGTGAGCGTGAGCGGGTGAGCATGTGGGCGGGTGAGCGGGTGAGCGAATGACGGAATGAGCGAATGGATTAATGAATGAACAAATGAATGAATGAATGGCCACCACCAGCACCACAGCCCCCATAACCATCATTATCACCGTCATAACCACCATCACAACCACCATAAGCCATCATCACCACCAAGTACCAATAGTAAGATTAAATAGTTACAAGTAGGCCTCGAGTAGCTGCGGGGGTGGGTCGGCAGCGGGGTGCGGTGCGGGCGCTGGGGCGGCAGCCGCGCACAACTCGCGCACCGCCGCGAGCACCTCGAACGGCAACGTCTTCGCCGACACTACGCAAACTGACGCAATAGTGCATATATTAATCAGTACATAGTTCTATATAAACAAATATGGTGTGCCAGGACCGTGCCAATTGGAAATCTGTAATTTCTGTCTACTTCTCTTAGTTACGGGTATGAGTGCTTATTCTATTCTATCAATAAATAAATTATAAGCACATAAGGGGTAGACAGAGGTTATGGATTTCCATTGGACACAATACTAAAGCACCTCTCTCGCTCTTTCTCTATCTGCGCATACTGTCTCTTTCATTACGAGTACCCATAACACCGCCTTTTTAAATAGTTACAAATCTGGTCAATATAAGTTAGTAAGTCAGCCACCCAAGCATATCTTATATTATTATTACAGCCATAATAAATATACCTCCATTCCCATGCTCGTCATACAACTCCTCTTCAGCTACACCGCACCAGCCTTCGGTTATCCAATGTTCGACGCATAGTCTAACATCTTCAGACACCTGATCAAAGTTTTCATTAATTTGTATAACATATCACTATACTTTAAAATAATACTTAATTAATTAAATCAAATAAATCATCAGTAGCATCCAATAGATGATAATCTGACGATAGAAGCGATAAAGTTTCATATTTTTTAAGGAGTTATATTAAATTCTAGATGTTTATAATTAGATGCACTTTATCGTACTAAAACATGAGAAGATTATACAATAACTTTACAAGGGATCAATTTTAATTTTTATAAGATCATTAAACGGCATGTATGCTGCAGCTAAACAGTAAAATACTTATAAATTACTCCGGACACAGTGGCATCCTGGCACAGTTTGAACAAGCATGCAGTTCGGAAACGACTTTGATTGCGGGTAAACTTACACTAGCAGTCGTAGTAGCGTGTTAGACAAACAAACAACCTTACCTTCGCTTTATATATAATATTGGTTGAATAATTTTTTTTCGTATTAGTAATTAGTAAATAAGAAAAGCAGTCACCAACATTTTCGTAACAACTTACCATTTTATCGATCTGCGTAAATACTACAGTAAAATACGGGACGTTGTTTGTTCTGTAACAAAATTGTTTATTTTTAACATAAGATGAGATGAGAAAACCTTAAAGTACAGTCAATAGTAACTTTCAGTTAACTAGCGCTAGGACATTATCTGTTTAGAGATAATTAAATTTAATGACAAATTTCGTATTAAAAAAAAAAACAGTATCATCGTCATGATATGAAATTGAAATTATTGCTATTATATTTATCAATTTGTCATTCAGTGATCTGGGCGTCTTCAACAAACGAGTATGTAATAAGCGACACTTACGTTTCAAACAGTGGATGGTAGTATGTCAGCCCTTGCTGCAAGTCTATCTGGACCAGAGTGATCAAGTTAACTAGGTCTTCACCGCGCTCTGACCTCGTGTCCTGAGCACAAAGCGCTTCGTACCACTCGGCAGTACCTTTGCGAAGTGCGCCCACTATTTCACTTCTACGGTAGAAAGAAAACAATTGCACATTCCCAACTCGAATCAAATTATTTTATAAAAGTTAGTGACATCGTTATAGTATAAGATACAGCAAAAGAAATTTACACCCTCATCTGTTATTTGATCAGGACCTAGATTATGACCTATGTATGTGGACGACAGAATGTTCGATTTGACGTCCACATAAACTTGACCCCTAGAATCGCCAACGGCGAGTTACGCAGGGGTCAACCTAATTTGGTTTTTACGATATAATAGTCTTGGGCCCAGACTTAGCTAGGCAACTAACTTATAATTTATCAATGTACATATTACCTTACATATAGTCTAGGTCCTGATCAAATAACATATGAGGGTATAAATTTCGTAGGCCATTATTACTCTATGTAATATTAAAAAAAAAAATGATGCCCGTAACTAACCCGTACAGATGAAATTTATCAAGACTTAAGACCAGTTTACTCTTTGAGTAAGCAATGCCGGTAACTTGCTTTTTATTATCTCGACAAGTGGTTTAATTAAACATTGGTTTTGATTCTGTGTTATGTATAACAACTGTATTTGGAGCGTATTAATTTAAATTATATTCCTTTGCCAAATTGTTAATTGCGGTTCATGAAATTAAGTTTGTACTGCATTAAAGTGGATAGGTTATTTAAATAAAGGTAGACGATGAAAAGTAAAACATTGTTTGGGTTTACATATTCTAGCACACAGTAATTTGGTTGTATATAACAATTGAAAAATGAGATAATTCAATAATTAAGTGGCATTTCAACAAATTTTTTAGTCACAAATGAAATTGGTTTTATTTATTTAAAGCCAAAAACTTTACGCCCGTAGCGCTGATAACGAGCAACATTAAATACATTTTCACTCGATCCTATAATTATTAATTCAATGAACAGGTCAGTGAGTGTATGCACTATCGTTGTGCACGCTTCCCTATTCTATAAGCACTCTGAAAGTTGTTCTTTTGCGTTACTAATTTATTTAAAATTAGTTTCAATTGAATAGATAAACAAAAATACGCTGTTGTTGAGAATTTTACCTTATTTCCTTGTTGAATGGACAGCAACGCCAGAAAGCCTTCATTTGCGAAAGGTGATTTAGGCATCGCAATAGATATTCTAATCTGTAAAACAAATGTAGTTAGTTCTATGAATTTAAAGTATAGTTAAATATACTATAATACATACTGTTTTATTAATTCAAAATAAGTAGAAAAATTGGCAAAACTTGTGAAACTTCTGTGATGTTAAATTCATGGGTGGTCGAGGTCACTAAACATCAGATGAACCGTTGCCCTTTTGATGAATTGATATATTACATTTTTACCCTTGAAAGATGTAATTCTTTTGTTACTCTAAATAAAAATGTATCTTACTGATTGAGGCTTAGTTTATGTAGCACTGGGTACAAGTCACGATGGAGTCGTAACTGATGTAGAGCCCGGTCAACGAACTCGCCGAAACAGTCGGCGAGCCAGCGCTCTTCGTCACGCGACACGCCGGCTCCGGAGTCGCCGCTACCGCCGCCTGTCAATGTCTCTTGAGCGCTCCACGTCCTCTCCAACTCCGTCAGTAGCTTGTACATGTACCTAGACAAGAAAATCAGTACCTTTTGAGAGATAATTTAGTTAAAACAATGGCGGAACCAATAACCGATTGGTGCAATTGAACAATAAGATTACACGACCTTTAATATACTGACTGATGATCTTGTGTAAGTAGCAGCAAGTTATTAAAAGAAAGGGAAAATGTATTATTTAATGTACATTTCTTTTTGTGTTTCTTACTTAATTTCATTTCATTATACGAATTACCAAAACTCGTGTTTAGATTAATAGTAATTAGGGTACGAACGTACACAAGTTCGAAGATCATTTTTCGAGTATTCTCGTGAATCATATCCTTGCACAAGTTTACGCTTAATAGGTAACGTTAAAAATAATGTTTATAAAGTACATTCTTAAAAATTTGCTACCATCTAAAAAAATTACACGATATTTTTAAACTATTTGGGAACTCCCGCTTCGCATGGTATTTTATTCTAATAAGAAGAAAATACCGAAAAATAAAATAAGATTATCGAAAAATACACCTTTAACCCTCGTATCGTATATGTGTAGAGACACACACAATACCATACTGACACATGAGAACATTGCAATCACACTTGCTCTATGACGTGTAATTATAGCTGAAAAGTGAAATATAGTATATTATGCTGTATAGTATATATACTTTGGATCCAATGGAGCTTCGCTATTAAGACGGCAGGCGGCCGCGAATCGAGCGATGGCGGCTTGTAGCGTGCTCAGGTCTCCCTGTACTGCGTGCTGGTGCAGCAGCGTCTGGGCTGCGCCGCACAGCTCGCCCTCCCAGGCCGCGCTGCTGCTGGCCTCGCTTTCTCCTCCACCTTCAGCTCTGAGAATGTTCGCCGTCTCCACTTCATGCGCGAGAAGTACACCGAAGAGACGCTCGTGCTGTCGTACCTGTATAACACAAAAATAGAGTTTGGTTCTCATTGTCATTTAATTTTGATTTACGTTAATAACTCAGTGCTACTAATAGCAACTTCCAGATCACGTAACTACGTAAGGTGGCTTAGCTTAGGTGATCTGGAAGTTCGTTTCCTAATATAATAAGTTAAATCTATCGAGATAAGATAATAAAATCTATCAAAAATCAGTAGATTACTTTATTATCTATTATATAGAGTGCGCAACTCTTGTATATTTCGTTTTGGAATACGGCTCGAACGATTTTGTTGAATTTATTTTTGTAAGATTGAATATTGCGCCTTAATCTTTGGTTACTTGATTGAATTACTCTTTGATAATTTGTGTTAAATTAAGGTAACTCTCTCTCACTCTCTCTCTCTGCTCACTGGCATCCTGTAAGAACGTGCTCTTTCTGTATATTTTAACATTAAACTAAGTTAATTTTAAAGTTGCACTTCATTTTAAATAAAAATCCAATAGATTTCGAGGAAATTTTGTATTTAGACACGGTTTTCATTTTTAAATTTACATAGATGTCATATTCGTTTAAACTCATATTTCCTCGAAAACATTACATAGTTTTAAATATAGATGTTTTATCCGAATATTAACCATCTTCCAAAAACACGAGCTTACGATGTTTAATGCATATAACATAAACATAATCGTGAATGGCTTATGACTGGATAGGAAAGCATCTGATATAGTTTACCTGTTGCCAATTATCATCATCGTGACGACCAGCTTCGCGGGCTGACAGCCACAGGCGAAGTCTAATACGTCCCTGCACTGAGGAGCGCTGCGACCGCGCCTCCAACTTGTACCAAGCTTCTACGCCCGTTGACGGGATTTCCCGAAGTGGAATATTCACGCATCCTAAGAAAGACAATTTTATTCTTAATATATGCCACTAAATAATATAGTACTCGTATATATCCATGTTCAAACGAAATTTGGAACAAGAAGCACTTCATTGATAATCCAGAGTGCAATAATTGAACTTTTCCTTTCGCATATTTAGAAAAAAGCTAGTTTATAAGAGATTATCATACACAGTGATTTAGCCCCCACGCTACCACGATCATAGATCTCTCTAAACGAAATTTAAGCAGATTTGGTTAGTTAACGCACAATGTCCTAAAATATGCTAAAAGACACTGCTGACCTGAACTTGGAATCTAATGGTGGTCTTTAACGACCGACAATAGAGAGGGGAAGTGAGGATTCTACAAATATATTTTTCAGCACCACATTAAGTACTAGACGCTAATATCACTTTCGAAAGGATGACAATTTTTTAATTTACTCTCAAACCACATTAGTAGTAGTTTTCTCAACAAACTAAGCTATCTATTACAATTATATCAACTAAAATCTAAAGCTAAACCTACCCAGAAAATCATCCTGACTCCCCTGTCGTGCACTCTGACAGACTTGCTTAAAGAATCGACCGAGGCCACGGACGCCGCGCACTTCATTGAGCCGGGAGACCGCGTCCAGCACCGAACTCTCGTCGTCGTGGTCCCAGATGTCCAGGTGTAATACATCCGAGGATAAGTCATCGATGTCACTGCCGCAGAGTTAGTTTAGAAATTAGGTAGCATTTCTGTATATAACTCGATGTTTGTTGAACAATCTAACACGACATCGACACATTCATGCACTTAGCAAAACGTTTAGATCCTAACACATTTATGAAGTCTGCCATATATAAAACAAATTAAAGGAAAGACATAAAACTAACTTGTAATACTTGCCTCCGCAATAACTCCAACAAAATTTTGCACTTACTATGAAACTTTGTCCACAACGCGAAGTTGTCGAAGATTGAATAAATACAATTATTTGTTTTCCGATATATATTTTTACTGAGGGCAAATAATACGCCTATTCTTGATAATACGGAACAATTCGAGATTTGAGAACAAAAAATCTTCGGTGGAGACGTGTTGGCGTTTTTCATCTTGAGATATAAGATATTTAGTGTAATAATGTTTACACACTACTGTTTGGAGTAATAGAGCAATAGTCCATCAACACCACTAGACAATTTGCTTGCATAGAAAGAACAAGCCACCATCCGCTACATAGACGAGGAAGGCAATACACTAATAACACATATTATACACAACATACAAAACCGAAATAAAACGGAAGTACGAAAAATCAATTCACAAAATTTTAAATAGATTTTCTGTTATCATCTTGATTGTAATAGGGATTGTTAATTCAAATCGACATATATATGTTGTAATGACGGATCACAACAGACCTGTTATTTTGTGACAGCATTAAGATATAATATATCCTTACGTTCTTTACCTTATTATGTAGGTACATCGTTAAAAACATAAACAATTAAATAAATCAAAAAGCCAAGCCCATTCCTATAAATATAAGTAATTTAAGACATAACCAAAAGAGTAGCAGATGAAAAGAAACGATACAACAGATATGTAAAATGTGCCAATTGTCTTACAATTTAAAAGTCTCATTCCATTTGGGCGATAATGTGTGCGGTCTAACACTAGTGGCGCGGATGTAGCGTGCAGGCAGGCGGCCGAGGCTGTCGCGTTGTTGGCGGCCGTCGCGACGCTTGAAACTCAGCCGGAAACCGTGCTTGCGGCCCTCGTCCTCGGAGGCCCGGGGCGACGCGGGCAACGACGCCGGTTGGATTCCGAGCATGCAATACGGATCGCTAAATCCTAAAAACACTACGTCTTAAGCATCACCAGGTACCTACTTAGTAAAATAATGATTCAGTCCTGACTCTCTTTACCTTCCGACGATCAATGTAAATTTCATAGCATACCGATTCTGATTTCGTCTACCAATTCCAAAGACAAGTAAAAAAATCATTAATTTTGTTATTCATCATTTGGATACACTATAATATAATGATTATTATTGTACAACAATACCAATATATTAAAAATAAACAAACATTATTACATGCTCATCGACAATATCAATAGAGGACCTTGTATCGACAATTTGTCTAAAATTACTTTTTAGTATTTG
>JWHW01013571.1:75868-89189 GCA_000931545.1 Papilio glaucus
AATATTTTCAGCTTTCAACCAATTGATTTCACTAAAGATTCTATATTAGATACAAGGTTCTGAAGTTGCCGTTATACAAAAATCACCTTCAGTGTTGTTCGTACTAAAAATATGGACGGTATGACTTTCTAGTTTCTACCAACTTACTAGAATCGACATATCAAGACATGATATTGACGTGAATAGTATTTGCATGATTGTGAGGGAAAATATTCTCAAACTAAATAACTAGTTGCGCAAGACCATCAACCTCATAGAATATCTACCTATTTTATAATTTTATCAAAATCAACATTTACAATAATACTATATAAGAAATATGACTACTTGATTTACTTCACCTACATATTTAAGATTTGCGTACATACCGTTGGCATCTTTAGCCTCGAGTCCATCTGCTTCGATGACAGCACATCCGAGGACGACGGTAGGTGGTCGTTCGCTGCCAGCGGCGCGCAGGGCTCGCGCGTGCACGTCCACTGGCACTCTAAAAGCGCGACGAGCGTATTCGATCACTTCCTCTTTGTACGCTGCGAATTGTCCGTCCGGTGCAGGAGCTCCCACGGCATTCTCAATACAATATAATACCTGCCATATAAGAAAATGAGTTAGCAATTAGTTTTCAAGCATACTATTTTGTATTTTTCGGTACATGCTTTAAAAATTGTATCTTTATAGAAACAAACAAACTCTAATACAATTTATAAACAAAGACCTGAATCAAACAATCACGCAGGTAAGTGTATATATTGTGTTCCTACCTTTTTTGATGCATAGAAATCCGTATATTTTTCAAATATTATAATAACACTACTCGATAATATACTTTGCAAACGTCGAGCTAATAAAAATTGAGTAAGAAAGAACAAGTTTACGAGCTTTACTAGTTCGCTTAATTGCTATAAAAGTTCAGGATAAGAAATACTTATATACGAAGCGACCTGCGTGTTTGATTTCAATTAACCGTATCTTGTCCGTTATTATCTGCAGTAACAAAAAGGTTGACTTATTAGAGGACGAGTATACGAAGGTACGCAACAAAATTCGTGTTTTTGTGAAACTGAATTTATTTTCCCTCGATACTTTGTACTTTTATTAAGGAATAAAATAAACGGAGTTTAAGAACTATTATTTTGGTGAATGTACCACAGCGAAAATAATGATTCATGAAATAAAAATAAATAGGACAATGTAAGTTAAATGATAAAGGTGACGGGATTTTTAAAATGTATTGTCATCATTACATGATTTAGAAATAAAAAATGAATTTGCACTATTAACGTAAAATACTTAAGTGTTAACTTACCTTTGCAGCTCACGTGACCAGGGTCAGGAACCTTCGTACTAGACCGCCTATTCCCATTAATTAACGCCAAGAGCAAAATGTCCGGCACAACGTGTCACTCTATAAAGCTGTCGTACGGCCTATCATGACGTATGCTAGTCCGGTATACGCGCACATTTCCCCTAAACAAATACACCGACTTCAGGTGATCCCAAATAGTTTCTTGCGCAAGGCCACCTGGTCTTAGAGTCACGTGGACTTAGAGCTGCCCACCAAAGCCCAACACGTGAAGTTAGAGTCGCGCTGCTACTTCGACTCAGCCGCCAGTCACCCCATTTCGTTAGTTGTAGGTGCCGACCCCTACAAACCAATCGCGCTCGGTACGTTCCGCCACGAGTATGGAAGACCTAGGCACGTCCTCGACTGTCGAGGCGATGCAATAACTATCTCTCAGGTTAGGATAAAGTAACTTTTTTTTTACGGAAGAAGGTGGCAAAGCGGATCACCTGATGTTTAATAAGCACTACCCATAGATATCCGCATCAAGCAAATGTGTTGCAAATGTGTACCTTTAATGGATGCCAGTCATTCCATGGAGCGTCCGATGAAGCGACCTAAGAGCTCATCGGCCTCCCAATAGAATATAATAATAAAGTAACGGCCTGAGCCGAGGCTCTCTCCTCCGAGGAATCCCACTCGCTAAGTTACTCTTAAAGAGGTTTAGGCTAGGTGCCTTCTGTGTCCTGCCGCCTCGAGTCCAGTGTAGCCGTGGATGCCTCATGTAGGCAAACAGTGACGAGTCGGTCATAAAAAAAAATTGAAAAATTGCTGATGGTCTTTCGTTCGACGGCATTTGCACGGTGTACATGCTGCATCATTATACGATTAGTGTTATTCAGAATAAACCAAGAGTTTTAGAAGTTTGCTGTTTGTTGTTTTATAAGAAGATCCGGGCTCCAGTACCAGCCAATATGGAATAGTAAAAGCAGGAAAGTTTACCTCAGTATACAAATGGTCGTGTTCCTTGTGCGAGAGCTGTGCGGACACGCTGGGCAGGCCGAGGTCGTGCGGCGCCGGCGGAGGTCGCTCCGCCCGTGCTTCGGCCAGCCGTAGCGCCGCCAGCCGCCGGTTCTCTTGCCGCCAGGATAGAGCCGTGAAGCTCTCAAAATACGAACCATCTGTCTCCTGAACTCTATAGTGCAACCATCAAAATATTACTTAGCAATAAACAATTTCACTAATGCTCTGAGAGGATTATATGTACATTAAACTTAATTATTTAATTCTTAGAAAATGTAATTTGCATTGTTCTGTAATTATTTCTGACTAGATTCTGATTGTTTGATCCTTTTAGTATTAAATAAACGAATAAATAAGCTCTCACGCATGTAATCCAGATGGGTAAGCAGTGATTAACGATTTTCTTTGGCGGGATCCTTTCTTTCACCATCAACACGTGTAATTATAATTTAATTCAACTATAATTACATATTAAGTTGCTGGAATTACTGTTTTTGTCTAATGATGTCTACTTTTCATATAACGCCGTCATAAAGTCTAAATTGTCTGAATAACTACGTGTTCATTATCGTTTATGACACGTTTTGTGCGAAGGCTGAGGCACGCCGGGCGAATAAAGAGAAAGTAATTAGTTGTCGGAAACGCGCATCACAAAGACGTTTTGACGTACAAAGTGTATGAAGAAACATATTTGCAGCTACAAGAACTTTACTTATAAAACTTTACACGTTTTAATTTCTTAACATTGGTAAAGTTATGTAATGTACGCCCTAATCTTTCGATGTACAACAAATTCACAAAGTTTGTTTTTCACAATTTACGTAACCTATTTAAAATAACTTGTTTTATTCTAAATAATGTACGTTAATTCGTTAAAAATTATGTTTTATCAGACTTGCCATCGTTTTCTATCGTTAACCTAAAAAAATATCTTGTAACCTTAAGTTCCATTTTGTATTCACAGGTGATTTTATAGTTCGTATGACAGTTATTTTTATCATCTCGCTAGCCCAGTTATTTCCTTAGCCGTTTGATATGCAACGCTGTTATATTCACATTGGATTCAAAGGTTTTTAAATTGTTGATGTTTGAGTGTTAGCTAAGCGCGTCTTCGAACGCTGACGCGGTTACAAGGGAATGTCCACATTTTCGATATTGATTTTTATAATTTACATACATTACACATAATCATAGCTGTCTCAATCAATAACGGTATCATAACTTTACTACTTTCTTCATTTTTAGACACCTTATTTTTCTTCCTAATACTTTTAAGATGAAAGAGAACGTATGCCGTTGTTAATGGTGTCGACTGTATAATCCAAATTATCGAGCTAAAGCAAAAAAACATTGCTTTATATGAGACTACTTTTTATCACGGCTTATATGAATGACAGGTGTTAATCATATCGTAAAAATATATCGCGTAATCTCTTATATCGATATTACAGGGATATTGTATAGTGTAAACAAATTTATGTTAAGGCCATATTACATGGTTAAATTCTGCATTTCGATTTGGACGAAGCAACCAAACTGAATCATGAAAATCAATTAGTTCGATCCTGGCACACCTCTCTCGCTTCTTCTACATCTATACATCTACGCATACATGCTCGTCGGTTACGGATACTCTTTATATCGCTCTTCTTTAGTATGTTACTAATCTAATCCATAGAAGTTCTCCTTGGACATCCCCTGCCGCTTGCTTTTGCAACATACATTTTTTTCATTCATCTTTTCAACATAGCCGAACCACCTAAACATACCTATTTTAATTCTAGTCACAACGTCTTTTAAGGTCAAAGACTTTTAAGCCACAGTTTCCCCTTAGTCCCAGTCAAAGTCAAAGATACGTGAAACAGTATGATATTTCACTTCTGCGTCTTTCAAAAAAATTAAATCGATTTGTTTGAACCGGGTATTTTAGCTACTAAAACTAGATGTTAATTTATTTCATGCATACATTCAGCTTGTTTATTTTTTAAATTCAATGAAATCGTTTTGGACCACAATGCCGCCGAATGTTAGTGGCGTGAAAATCTAAGGATGCTTCATTTAAGATGTGACGTGGCACAGTAAACGAAAACCTTGACGTCGGCAATCCTCAGTTGTTTCAAGGCGTAACTAAACGAACAACATATCAAGTTGTTTTAAAACGAAATAATTTGTCTCCCGAACTGACTCTATACACTAACAAGGTAATAATTGAGATTAATTCTTGTCAATAGTACTACTAACCGTGAGTTTTCGTTGCCGAAAACAATCACATAAAACATAAAGTCATCTCAGGTTTTTCAGAGACAAATATAGAGAAGGCTTATACGATACACGATACGCCAATGGAAACCCACGGTAACATTGAAAAAAGTAAACATTTCAAGCTCTCTAGTATTTTTCCGCAGAAACTAGGAGGAAACTGAATTAGCAATGCAAAATTAGATGCAATCTTGGCACCGGATCTGTGCGAAGGCCTGACTCCAACGTGGGAATGGAATTACTTATGCGACGTTTCATACCTACTCAATTTAACGTTGAGTGTGATATTCCTTTTTATTTTTAAGGGTTACAATTTTTTACCAGATAATGTGGAATTCACAGAAGAACGATGGATGTTATAGTAATACAAGCTCATTAATTTTGGAGACAATCGGTTAAGGGTACGATTGCGAAAGATGAGGTCGTGGGTTCTAATCCACCATTCGAATAATGTCGTGAACCATGTGCTAGCAGAAGCATAAGCTACAGTGGTGGCAAGCCAGATTAGTGAAATACTGAAGAAAGACTATAATAAAAGCACCCGTCATTAACGAATGGGCAAGAGATGAGACATATTTTTGACATTTTGTCACTAGTAACAATTTTTTGACATTTACGTAAAAATTCCAAGTTCAAGTTAGAAAATTAAGAAACGTACTAAGCCACGGGCACAAGCTAGTTCACCTGTAAACTTCCCATTAAGCCCATTATTTTACAATAATTCCTTCACTATTAGCTAAAATAATTCTTTTGCTATTCAAGGAAATTCAAAATGATGTCAAACCAATTACCATAAACGTATGAAGTTTATTTCAGACAACATTTATACTTACGAAGTAAATTATTTCAAAATTTTGCTACGAAATAACCAGTTTGAATCTATTCGAGTGCCGCTACAGAAAGTTATCGCTTATTCGGGCTTCCCTTTATTTGGACCTGTCCTGCGGATCGCTCCGGGGCCGCAAACTATCGCGCGACCCGTCGCTCGTCGGGTACGATTCGCCAACTGCTTATATAAATTCATATTCATCATTTTCCCCGAATCCTACATCATATTGAAACCTTATTTGGAAACAAGTGTCGATGTATGATATACATTTAAAATATGCTTCAGTTTATGAACTTAATATAACCACTCACGCCCATAACCTAAAGAGGTATGCAGCAACAGTACTTTAGTACACCAAACTTTGGTAGATTAACTTAAAACTTTCAATTAATTTAAGTACTGGGCGCGTGCAATATGTCAACGCTGACAATACCAATACCAATACTGCTTGAGGCAACCAAGGGCATGTTCTCAAAGTTAAGGGATTTACATACACATATAAGTTAAGGGAAAAACATTTAAATTTTGTTGTTAAACTTTATTATTTTTGCTTGTTACTTATTTTTTGGTTCACGATTCCCTAAATTTCCTTAACAATGTCAGCCAGATGGTCTTAGATCCCCGAATAGGCAAAAGTTGAGATGTCTGGATGACGTCGAACGAGGTCTAGAAATATCGGCGTCAATAGGCTGAAAATGAAAACGCCAAAGTAGACCTACATACATGGAGAAATTTACTTGACCAGGCCAAAGAGAGATGACATGAGACACCTAGCTACTTCCAACATGGAATTTAGTTTTAGTACTTCATACTTTAAAAATCAAGTGGAGATAATTGTTGATTATAAATGTTATCGATCTTTATATAGTTCAATTTATAATGATAAATTAATCAAATCCCTGTGGGTGAGCTGTAAGTCTGTAAGTCACACCTACCATCTTTATGAGCGGCCATTACCGAAATTAACTCCATTTGCCACTCGTTACAAGATATTATGACGTTCGACGTAAAAGCATTGCAGTTTAACTTTTACTGTTTCATTTGGGTAATTATTAACCACGTCGCGTAGTTAATGTCGACTTCTACGTCTCAGGATGAATTGCAGGAACATTGCGTTCTAAACAACACAAAAATTTTACACGATTTTGAATATATATTTTATCGCCTTTATTTGATGTTATTAAAAAAATTGATTAATTATATGTTTATCATTTTTTTAACAACATCAGATGAAGAATTGTATTTTGTATTGGTATGTGGGAGTTTTAATAAATGCAAAGATCAAGTGAACATTAATGTGAAGTTTAGAAAATCATATTTATTCCTAAAAATAAAATCAAGAAGAAAGGCTTGAGTATGTATTAGGTATAACATTAGTTTTTAAGTTATTGAAATGAAACGCTGTTGGTTTCCCAAACGTTCTAAAATAAAATAATTTACACTAACACGTAGACTTGAATATTTGCAGTCTTATCAAGGAAAATTTATTTTGCATAACTTTGTCTTAGTTCTGAACAGGCTCAACAGTGAAATATTAAAATAAACTAATGTGAAAAATAATTTAGGTAACGAGAACTTTGCGTGTTTTTACAAATTTTAAACTGTTATTAATACACACATCATATCCTTAATCAAGCAACAAGTTTTTTTAAGTTAGCTGTTAGTTTTCCTATAAAAATAAAATAAAAATAAAATAAACAAAATATAACATGTATGCATAAAATGGTTAATGTGAATAAGCGAGAACAACAAAGTAATGGCGAGAGATGTCTCAGGATCATGCAAAATGAGAAAACAATGGTAACAGGGCTGAACTAATATTATCTTTCATATCAAAGGGGTTAGTTGTACAGTTGATATACAACTTAGTATTTAAAACAAAAAACAACCAGGTGTCCATTATGATTTGGATACTAAAAAATAAAAAAATCATAGTCTGCGATACATAAAGTATACGTTATAATTTGCATTTGAATTTATCAATAAATGAACAGTCTTACCCCGAGTTCACGGAGTTATCCACTTCAGGCCAAGAAAGGCGTCGTTTACAGAAGGCCATGGTGGGTTTTTCCGGCGGCTGCTGTTTCGGAGCGCGCAGCGAGCCACCGCGACGCGGCGGAGCCAAAGGCGCGAGGCAGTCCAGCGTGCGGCGCCGCGCGCTCAGCGCCGACACTCCTTCCGTCGGCACCACTCGAGGAAAGCCTACGTATATAAAACATTCGCCAATTCTCTTTTAAAACGTGAGGCTAGGTTAGTAAACAAACTCGCTTACCGACAAAAAAAGACTATTTTTTGAGTTTTTGTCTAATAATAAATAATTCATAAAGTACAAAAGCTATATGGTAGTTTTAGATAGGCGATAATTTATTAAAGACTAAAAAGTATTTGTTTTTGTAGATAAGGGATACACTCACCGTTTACAGCTTTATAACGTTCCTTTACTTGTGTGATGAACGCCAGCATTTACAAGAATGTATCAAGTGCGCAATAACATGATACTCATCCGCTCACTTACGTCTCACCTCCCGGCAAACGACTTTGTTTTTAGCGAGCGAGCAAGCTGTACTATGTTCTTTAGATTATTTCGTACTGCTGTGACGTCAAACTCAGGTGTCATGTTATTGTACATGGGTAGTTCCTTATATATATTACCTCGCATTGTAGCAGTTGACGGTTGCTGTTTCTGTTGGGTCTCCTCTGAGCGGTGCCTGGGCGGCGGCGCGCGGCGCGGCGACAGTGCCAGCCCGGCCACGCTGTCAGCTACTCCGGCCACGTACTGGCCGATGGACGACAGGAAACTCATGTTGACAGTTACACCATAGGCATTTGCCACAGAACTAGATTACGAAACTTCACGCACTTTGCTAGAGTCAAACACTACATGCGCACATAGCGCTTTAAAGAGTTTAAAGTACTACCATAATAGGTGGTTAAAGATCTGTAAAAAATAAGAAAAATAATTAAAATGCGTAGAGGACGTGATGGTTTTCTAAGAAAATTTGCTTTTAACTTTACACCTTTACTTAACACTCTTATGAAGCTTCCATCACCAAAAAACGAACCTGTCTCTTAAGTCCTAATTCAATATGTAAACTTTCGGTTTTGGCTTACATTGAGGCCGATGTTAAAGATTTAATTTCGGCTGAAAATCATGTTTTAGTCGGACATTACATTAATTATGATATACCAAACACTTGATTAGAATTGATTGATCGTATAACCAGCTAACGTTAGCTCTATAAATAGAATTGTTACTGATGACCCTCGCTTTATATGAAATGGATCGTTTGAAGTAAATTGAGCAATTTAGGTAAATAGCAAAGACAGAGCATGCTATTCTTTGCTATTTTTCGGGAGCACGATATCAGACTTGTTTAAAAAATAAAGTCGTTTAATTTTGTTCTATTATTTCTAGTGGCACGAGCTAAGTTCCGACGAGGAAATATAAGTTTATCTATTAGCCCGCTAATTTAAGTTTTCCACAGCTCGGAATACTGAATTGACGTTGACTTTCACAGAGAGCATTCCTTTTTTAGTTTCCGTCTTACCTTTTAATTTAACTGAATCAGAAAAGATAACCATCTAATGTCTTTTCTTAATTCGAACTTTACAAAAATTGATATCCTAAGGTTGCGTCCACATCTGGCGAATGCGCCACGAAAGTGCATTTTATGTTCGTGGGTCGTTCTCTCGCCGCCCGCGCGCTGTTCGCGAGCATGATATACTTTGCATGAGTTGTGTTAAAGATGTGCACCAAACAATTGCAGCAAATGCGCGCGTGCGCGGCGTGCTCAGTTCGCGGCGCATTCGCCAGATCTGGCCGCATCCTTAGAGGCCTAATTCTGGTCTTCCCACCCTTTTCTAATAAGAAAATAATGGGAAGGGAAAGAGGATTTGACGGAGGAGGGGATGGATATAGGGAAAGGAAATATTATTTTTCCTGTTTATCCTCTCCTCTGACCATTAATCAACGCATCTGCATCTCATTATCTTGGTACAGATGCTTATAGCGTAGCGGTCAATTCACATTAGGTTAACCGTTTGATCGCTCTTTTTACTCATTTTTCTATAAATAAGAATTATTTCTTTAAGATCTGTTCCTTTTCTGAGACTTTTTTTTAAATAATAATGATAGTAGACCTCTAAGACAAATGTAGTGCTAATATTTTCTTTACGTATTGTCAAAACTGCAATGGAATACTGGGACAAAATTAGCCTGAAATTGTAAATTTTAATATCTTAATGTGTAAATTTTGTGAGGTAACACCTAGAACTAGTACGTGATTAATTTTAAATCGTTATTAATTAATCAAGATTTGTTGAATACTGTAATAGGCTTTAATATCTTAACATCATACATTTGTCTTGTGACTTATAATACGACACCTAATAATATTCAACTTGTAGGATAACAAATTGAGTATAATTCGACCCCAAAAATTATAGTATATTATAATATTAAATGAATTTACATCTTTCTCTAAACTATTGAACGACGCAACTAAGAGTAAAGATAGTGAACTCAACTTTAGTTCCCTCGTTTAATAGTTCTGTCTTAATGATAATGGGCGAATTACATCCACTTATTCAATCCGCATAATTTAAAATACTTCATTATTCGCCCGCCTCGTGCATTCGCGATGTCTTCAGACTTGAAAAAGTCTCCAATCTTTCAGATTTCATAACACAGTTCTTGGCCTAGGAGCTTTCGTCATTAAGTAATGTAACAATTTGCTGATATTTGTAATACAAGGTAGTGAAAATAGCCTTGTCAGGGTTTCACGACAAAAACTTGGTAAACAGCTTAATTTGGCATAATAATGTAACTATTTCATGTGAACGCCGACGTATTTTTTGCCCGACTGACAAGAGGGTAATGTTTTTGGCGGGTATATATGTATGTCCGTTTCATTGTGACCTCCTGTGGCTACATAGGTTTATGCGGATGTAGCGGTTTTGAAGAGTGAGTGTCATTCGGTTCATATTCTTTCCAGGAGTGTTACAGTCAGTCGTGTTTATTGGTTTTTAAATTAACTATTGCTTATTCATGTTATAAGGAGGGAAGCGAGCGAGTCAGTTAATAATTAATAATTTACGTCGTCATTCGCAAGAGAGGACGGGAAGAGATAAAGAGGATAAAAATTTAATATACGTAGGAAATAAAAATGATATAATAAAAAATCTAAATATAATTTACGCAAACTCTTTTTGCCCTAATGGACAAAATGGTACAAACACAGCATTTTGATAAATTCAATTGAAAGATAAAAAGGTGATGCGCATGAATAATTTATCAGGGTTATGTATATTTTTGGAAGGGAAAACCGTGTTTTATTATTCAAACAACTTTTATATGAGCAGATCTTTTTTATTGTACAATTGATCGTATTGAAAAAGAATTGTTTCCTCTTTAGTCGCTTCTGTTTCCGTATTCAAATAAGCACGAAAATGAATGAACGATTCCCCCGTATCAGTCATATTAACTGTTTAATTCAACTAAAAATTAACAATTTAACAGTGATAGAGCCCGCGACAACAATATCTGTTGCACGAATTGGCTGGCTCAACCGGTGAAATACCACGACTATATGAAATGATTATTATAATGTGTAGACTTTCATACTTCGCTATCTTATTGTGTTAACTTACTTGTCAACCATGCGACCGAAACCGAACGTAAAATGATTGATTAGCCTGATAAATAACAATTATCCTGACAAAGCTTTTAGTTGACGCTATCATTAAGGCTTCGATTTGTTACTGTCTTCCAAAAATAATGATTGCCGTGAATACTTACGAAATGTGCGCACTTGCGAAAGGGTCTTGAAATGTTTTAGATTATAACATAAGAAATGGAACCGCCTTCAACTATTCCATTTTTCGCACCAGACGGACATTGTTCACACACATTTAGTACACAATTTTCTGACAGTTTATAATATTGATTAATTGATTGACAGCGGTAGAGCCTACAACAACAACATCTGTTGCTCGAGTGGGCCCGCTCGACCGGTGAAATACCACAACTTCACAGAAAACAGGCGTGAAGTAAAAGTACTCTGCGTTTCGTCTGATGAGTGAGGTGCCGGGGGCCTAATTTCAGTCCTCTTCCCCTTCCCACCCTTTCCGCATAAAGACAGTATGGGGATGGGGAAGGGTTTAACAGGGAAAAGGAAATATCCTTATTCCTGTCTATGCCGTCCTCCGTCCATTAAAGGTAGGCAACGCATCTGCAACACATTTGCTTGTTGCGGATGTCTATGGGTAGCGCTTACTAAACAGCAGATGATCCGCTGGCTCGTTTGCTACCTTCTTCCATAAAAAAAATAATAATATTCCGAATCCTATTGTAAACTTAGTTTACAATCGATCGGTGCCACATACAAGCTTTACACTTTACGCACACATGACGACGCACCAAGAGTTGCTATCTATACCTATTGTTCTGTCACGACACTTCGTGTCTACGATATTTACTGGACGTAGGCCTCCCCCATTGATCACCACAAATATCGTTCCTCTGCCGCCCTTATCAAATGCGCTCACGGTACTATTTTGACATGAATACATCTAAGTAAATATGTAGCAAATCTTTGTCGGCTGCACACACAAGCGCAGCAAGACAAGTACATACCCTTTTGTCTTTACTTTGTTTTTCATGATAAGTGCCAGACACTATCAACAATAACGTGTGTTCATGCATACCAGTACATCATAATATCCTAGCTGCACTGGCACGGTCTGGCGAACTTTACAAGTTTGCGCGCTATATTGTTGCGCGCCGGCATGGTAGTTTCCACAAAATGCTTTAGTCCGAACAAGGCCCTATAACCAGTACATTGCAATCAACAGTATTTCTGGAAGAGTTGCGTATATTAATGCTTAAATTGTTTTTTTAATATCGGATTAACATAACTCAATGTAATAATAATAGTAGTACCAATATTAGTTTTATTTTATTTATCAAGGTGGCAAAAGAGCAAGCGGGTCATCTGATATTAAAAAGACCGCTACCCATACGTATATTTTTTCCCATACATAAATGAGTCGCAGATGAGCAGCCCACCTTTAATGGACAGAAGAGGGGATAGACGGGAAAAGGATATTTCCTTTTGCCCATCTATTCCGTCCTCGTCCAATCTTCCCCTTCCCATCCTATCGTTATTAGGAAAGGATGGGAAAGAGAGGACTGAAATTTAGCCCACGGTAACCCACTCAACAGATGAAACGCAGAATACTTCTACTTCACAGCTGTCTTCTATAATAGTAAATAATATAATGAATATTAGTACTGCGTTAGATCTATTTAGATCATGGCTTGGTAAGTGAGATAACTCATTTTACCTATATATCAAACCAGTACTTTATCGTATGCATATTAAGACACACGTAAACGCGCACAGGTTATAAATGTGGGTAGGTAGGTCAGACGTCACATGGCAGTGTACGTTTTCGTTGATACTTAAATTGTCACAATCCGCTTGTTATTACACGACGACGTTATTCACAGAGCAGTACGTATTGTTAACAGCATATTATATAGCCTTGCTCGAGTGCGAGGTATGTATGTACTATAAAAGGATCGATACCATTAATACTGCTGATGAATAAATAGGGATTGTAATTTGTGTCTGCGTGTTCTGTCTTTTCGTGCAAGGGAAAGAAACTACAAGAACAACATGGGTGAGATCTCCGATGAAATGGGCGTGGCTGCAGTATGTGGATGTGCCCGATTGTCGGCCAGCAGACAGAGACGGAGGATGTCGCGCGGCGGGTACTGTCTTTTTTTTATAGAAGAAGGTGGCAAACGAGCAAGCGGATCACCAGATGTTAAGTAAACCCTACCCATGGATGTCTACTACCCTACCCATACAAGCAAATATGTTGCAGATGCGTTGCCTACCTTTAATGGACAGAGGAGGGCATAG
>JWHW01013571.1:106315-121398 GCA_000931545.1 Papilio glaucus
TACAAATAAACTATACAATACAAAATATGATTTCCGGAATAAAATTATAGAAGACTCTTTACATAGATTTACCTCTAGCAAAACTCTTTTGAAACTGAAAGTAGAATAAAACTGATTTATGTCCAACGCAGATGTTTCATTACGGTTAAGTTACAGTTCCGGAACTAAACTGCTGTAGCATCTGTGATTGTCAGATTGGAATTTTGCAGAACAATTCTCAGTTAACTTCCGTGAAAGATAACATTTAAAAAATAAAAATATTTTTCTCGGATAATTAACAGCTAATATTTTCTTAAAGAATCCAAAACCTATTTTAAATTCTTATATGTACGAGTACGTATGTGTGTGGGTGTGTGTGCGTGTGTGTGCACCACGCCCATTAATCTACCGCACCTACATATAATCGTAAACATCATTTTCCTATAGAGAGAAATAGCTCGGAAAGAATCAATTACGCTATGTGATAAAAGTCAATATAGTCATTGAGCTTTATTACAATTCGGCGATAAACCCGTATATTGAATATAATCCTTTGTAATACAGACACTTTATTGCCAGCGAATGATGTCACAGTGCTGTGACGTTAATATGTTGAAGATATTAAGAATATACAAACTTGTAATTTTTTTTTTGTGACTGAAAGGTCACTGTTTGCCTAGAGGAGGCATTTATAGCTACACCGGGCTCGAGGCAGCAGAGCGCGGAGGGCGCCTGGCCTAAGCCTCTTTAAGAGTAACTTAGCTCGAGGGCTCCCTCCATAGAGGGAGCCTCGGCTCGGGCCGTTACTTTATTATTATGACCGGATTGGGAGGCCGCCGAGCTCTTAGATCGCTTCGTCGGACGCTCCATGGAGTGACTCGGCTCAAGGGCTCCCGAGAGGGGACCGCGGCTTGGGCTGTCACTCATTACGCGTTTAGCATTCCGATTCGAGTCGAGCCTCGGGTACCCGAGTGGGCCGAGCCTCGGCTCGATCGGTAGCTATTATATTAGCAACAAGCTAATGAGTTGCAGATGCGTTGCCTACCTTTGACTGATAGAAGAGGGGATGAATCGAAAAAGGGGTATTTCCTTTTCTGTATATCGAATCATCTTCCCCTTCCCGTCTTTGGGTATGTTCGTCCCATAAATGTTTTTTGGGTATATAGTGTGTCAAAAAATTATTTTGCAAATTTCATTTTAAAGTTGTATTTTTATCATTAAGATAATAACGATACGGCGAATGGAAAAATATGCATCTCTCCTAAGGAGATTAACGTTTCTCGAATGTCGACCATTTTCTCAGACATATTCTTTGAATATTTTTTTATTATGTTTATCTAATTTATTTAGCTTACAACTTAATATCTCTCGTAATTTAATTTTATAGAATAGATTTGAATGCTGACGAGTACTTAAAGGCATCTGTTTAGCATAAATGCAGGTATAACAACCGCAACACATTTCTGTTATGAATGGGTTGGATAGCGTTAACTTAATCTGGTGGGCTGTGCGCGTTTGCCTCGTTGTATCGTAAAAAAAGACAGAAAATTATAGAAGATGAGTTTCGTGCATGCATCAATAGAAATGAAGACATAACTAATTGGCCATAACTTCTAGGAGTAAAGTATTACAACAATTAATTCAGATATTGTCCTTTAACAATGTGGTATAAGCTTAATTTCCATAGACAATTGGCAGCGGCAGCGTTGAATATATTTTATATGAATATTGTTTTATGACAATTGAACATATAACTTATTTATATAATCAAATTTAATATTAATAATTCATTAGGTACATTGCTGGACTTTATATATGTCACCGACCGATTATAAGGGCAGGCACTTTATAATCGGGCTAGGCATATTCTAAAAGGTCGGCACATTGTCAGTTTAACGAGTAATTGAGAATGTGCCGTTTCTTTTTTAGGCACTTAACAAAGAGGCGATGTGAGGTAGGCGCATATTTATCCAATAGACAGTCTCAAAATAGCTCAAAGTAGACAAAGACTACAAAATGAACTTTGAGCGCTGATTGGTAGAAACTTGAGACCCGCTTTTTGATTCGTTGCCAGTCATCACAGTCGTCCTTTAGTCAGTCGCTAAACGTAAACAAATAAATGTGATTTTATTTTAAATTATTTTCGTAGCATTAGTAACTATTTAATTAATTACAAAAGTTAGTTTTGTCCAACATGTTATGGATAATGAAAAATAACCATAAGGATTTTAAACCTTTATCAACTGAATTCACTAATAATTATTTTTCACTGTCTGAAATTCTCACTCTTGTCAAAATAAATAACAGATTTAATTTTAGTACACTATGTAAATGTAATTTATAATTTTAGTTACTACTGACTTGAAATGAAACGACATATTGTCAATGATTCGTTCAACTTAAAATGTGCCGACCGTTTAGAATTTGCCTAGCCCAATTATGAAGTGTCTTCTCTGACAATCGGTCGGTGACATATATATAACGTAGTTCTTTGTAGTAACCAATACGCTGGTCTTTAAATATTTCGTTCTTAAAAGTCGAAAAAATGGATTTAAAACGCTGTCGAATGAAACGGTGCATATAATGAATCGTCTAACGATTGTCAACGTTCCAATCACAGTTTACCATCCTTGTTCTGTTAATGTTTTAAATAAAATGTGTTCAGTAAAAACCCCAGTAACATTGTTTTGCGGTTACACTCAAGCGTGTTGTGTATACACGCATAGTTCGCGATTAGGAGCTATTTATAGAATAGCGAACATTCGCTCTCCCTCGTTTTCTGCTCGTACAGGCGTATATAATCTTTTTATAAAAGCTCCGATTACCTTTGTCTCTTATTATATTTACCAACGTCTGCTGGGTCGGCTAGTTCAATTTAATCAATACATTTCGCCGAGTTGCTAATTTCTAACATCCACTTTATACCGTGGTTAGGAGTACCACCTTGTCTTGTATGTATGTGTATATGAATATTTGTATTTTCTGTACGTTATTTTAGCTATTCTTTTCACCAAGTGTATCTTTATATTTTTAGTTTCTTTAGTGCGTGGTCGACTGGTAGAGAATGACTATAGGCATTAAGTCCGCCATTTGTTTTTTATAAAAAAAAGAAGTGTTTAAATAAATTTAAAAAACACAATAATTTTTATCAACTGGACAACAGGAAATGTTGCAAATAATGCTGAAGCAATGTTGTTCGCTTAATCAAGTAATGTGAAATTAAATGCGGGCTGAACATACTGGATGATAGAAGACAAGAGAAAGAATTCTTATAAAGGTAATCATGTGGTCAGCATACTATGAAATAAAAAAACATATTTTTTTTTATGGTAGAAGGTGGCAAACGAGCGAGCGGATCACCAGATGTTCTGTGAGCGCTACCCATGGACATCCACAACAAGGAAATGTGTTGCGGATGCGTTGCCTACCTTTGATGGACAGAGGAGTGGATAGACAGGAAAAAGGATATTTCCCTTTCCCCGCCCCTTCTCCCCGTCCAATCTTTTTTTTTTTTGTGACTGACTTGCCACTGTTAGCCGTGAGGGCTTTTACAGATTCACCGGGTTTGAGGTGGCAAGCGCAGAGGGCGCTTAGCCTAAACCTCTTAGCAGTAACTGAGCTCGAGGGCTCCTTCGGGAGCCTCGGCTCGGGCCGTTACTTTATTATTATTACCGGATTGGGAGGCCGTCGAGCTCTTAGGTCGCTTCGGCGGACGCTCCATGGAGNNNGAGTACTTCTACTTCACGCCTGTTTTCTGTGAGGTCGTGGTATTTCACCGGTCGAGCCGGCCCATTCTTGCAACAGATGTTGTTGTTGCGGGATCTACCACTGTTAACAAAATACTATGATAATGGACATTCAAAATATTTTACAATATTTTAAATGTCCATTATCATAGTCGAACTACCGATCCATCGAGAATTTCCTTAAACTGTGAGTGCGATGATTTCACTACAAGTTTACATCAATAGTGACGCTTTCGATTCGAAGTCAGGTGACTAAACTGAGCGGAAACTATGAGTAATGTTTTCTTATGACATTTACTGTGTAAGATGTGTACTATGTACAAAAATATTACATTCCATTGGTATTATTATTAATATAAACAATGAGAAACTAGACTCACGGGATAGAAACTATGAGACAACTGATGAATATAGCTATAGCTAGTCGTTGGTTTATGTTATTTCCATAAAATTCGATTATCCTCTTCGTGAGAAATCAGACAACCTAGAACAAAGATCGTAGGGTAGTAGGTAACTTTTGCATTTTATAAACGTAAAAGCATTTAATGAAATGTAAAAATGAACGAGGAGAAAAAGGGATGAGGATCTGATATCAAACGTTTCTACCACCATTTAGCATACGCTCTTTAGCACAACCTAAGGAATACTTCATAATGAATTCTTCTGCCTATATCAGTGCACTGCACGACATGGGCTTTCCCCCAATGCCTTCCACAGTCATCCGCGCACCGCATCCAGCGGCCTCTTGCCGTTCTCAGGCGGTCACCGGTCCATTTAGAAGGTGGGCTTACACTTCTGGTGTACATTCGTAATTGTCTGGCATCGCTAGCTCGTGACGTGACTGACACTTCAGCCTGCTTACTTTATGAACTACGTCGTCTACTTTAGTGCATGGAATTAATTCGGATTCTATCCTTTAGAGAAATACCCACCGTAGCTGTTTCCGTCGCTCGCTGTGTGACTTTTTGACCGACCCGTCAGAGTCCGAGTCTGTGCGCCATAGGTCATTGTCGGTACTAAGAAATACTTAGTAGCAAAAAAATCTAACATACAACAACATAACGACGGCCCTTGTATGTACTTAAAATATTTTCTTGTTCTGCAAAGTACAAGGTTTACGATACAGGAAAATTAACTGAACCATTACCTACCGTTCTACGAACATATGAATGAAATTCCCACGTCCTCGATTTGTGTCCCATATTCAAACGCAGCATTAAACTGCACGACTTATGAATTGAAGTTTTTTTGTTTTTTCTGAGGTAGACAAGGATACCTTTTTCACTCTACCTGATGTCATTACAAACATGAAATTGGTAAGGCTTAAACTAATGGATGAGACGCGAGAATATTAAGTATTTTTTTAACATATCTAACAATTAAAGCTTCGGTGACGTATTCAAACGTTTGTGGAACTTGTACCGGTACGATCATGTCCATATTTCTTGTTAAATACACATACAATATTTAACCGAGACGCAAATATTAGTATTGGTTAAATAATCTTTGCCGTATAGATACAGACGCAAAAAGCATTGAACATTTGTCGTAAACCATTTAGGATACACAGAGATGCAATCACTGGGCCAGTTAACACTACCTACCCAAATTGTGATTTTGACATACGTACCTACGCCTAACACAAGACGTAAGATTTTGATAAATTATTGTGTTGTTTGAAAACTAACTAAGAAGAAAAATTAAGTATAAGAAAGTGGGCCGAAAAGAGCACTTGCGAATAGAATGTAGGCGTATGAAACCCTCATCTTCGCGGCAATTTTATATGAGGTCACGGTATTTCCCCTGTCACGTCGGCGCTCTGACGCAGTAGCCATAATGCCAAATCATAAATGTCATGTGAAATTCCAATAATTCCTTACGCATTCCTACGTACTAGAGTACTTTGCTAAAATTTTCTTTAACTTAACAAATTTATTGATTATGTCCTTCCCCGGTGGAAACAAAATATCTGAAAGGTTTGTAACACCGCCAGTATTTGACACTTTAAGGTACGGGCATTACCCATATAAACCAATGAAACAAACTGACAAACTTATTTAAGCTAGAGCTGCCCACCATAGCTCAACACCTGAAGTTGGCGTCGCGCCGCTATTTCGACTCCGCCGCCAGTCACCCTAATTCGCTAGTTGTAGGTGCCGCCACCTACCAAACAATCGCGATCGGTAAGTTCCGCAAAGACTATCGAAGGCCTAGGCACGTACTCGACTATAGAGACGATGCAATAACGATCGCTCTGGCTAGGTTAAAACAACTTCGCAGCAAAATCACACACCGTTCTCGCCGGCGAGGACGGCCATCACATTCACGATATGGCCACATAGTTGGCAGGGTTTTCTCCCCTATTAATGATGTTGGAGTTTGAGTTTGACATTTGCTGGAGTTTCTTCCGCCACTTCTTCTTCCAGCGCAAACGCTCTCCGAAGTGGTAGTAATGTTAGCTCTAGAAATTAATGTAATCTGATAGTAGCTCCTGATCGGCCCTCTCGGGTACCCTTGAATCGGAATGCTAAACGCGTAATGAGTGACAGCCAAGCCGAGGTCCCCTCTCGGGGGCCCTTGAGCCTTGTCACTCCATGGAGCGTCGGCCGAAGCGACCTAAGAGCTCGGCAGCCTCCCAATCCGGTATTAATAATAAGTTACGGACCGAGTCAGCCCACAGTCAATCAATACGTAATTAGCGCTTTGAATTAGCACTTAATTAGATTACGGTTGTCAGTACACGACGTTGTATTGTGTATACTTTACGATATTAATCAATATTACAAAGGGAGTCTTCCATGTGATTGTCTAATCTCTAAATCAAAACATATCAAATATAATCTTAACATAGTTTAGAATAAATGTAAAATATATCTCACCAAAATCGCGCGCTGAAGCGAAGGAATTCGAATCTTTGTTTAGTGCGCGTACGGACGTCGGTAAAGGTTATCAACGTCAGTGTTTCGGACTATTCGTGATATTTTTTCACACATTCATGCATGAATTAAAAAAAAAACAAGACATTAATAAATTTGTAAAGCGATACGGTTGTCTCAAGGCAAGCAAAGGAAACCTAATCTCTACCTACCCCATTTAGTCACGGTCAAAATTATTTTGCTATCTTTTAACTGGAATTTGGAATTCAAATGTTAGCATTATGTCAAAAGTCTACGTGCATTGGGATTTTTTAAATACTCGATATCGTCAATTACTTGCATGACGTCTGTACGACCGCAAATAATAATAGGACGAATCACCTGCTTTATGAATAATATGAACATATTTCCTGTTTAAATGTTATGACGCCGACATTCGGCACACCAGTGTGTCTGCGACCATTACGCTGACAACGCAAGTGAACATTTATTTATTTTGTTGTATTAAATGTAAAATACAAATGAAAATAAAATGGCGATGGAAAACGTGACTAACATTGTAGAAAGTGTAAAAGTTATGCCCGGATTTATTGCGGATGTCGCAGTTAAAAGTGTAATCAATATTAGTGAAGATGTGAATGATACAAACGTGTTAGTTACAAGTGAAATGGATGACAACGCCTCATCAAGTAGTAACTTTGCAGCGTACGATGAACTGCGCGGCAGCTCACCTTTGTTCGAAACGTTCGTTGTGACAGAAATAGTGATGACAGCTCTGGCATTGATCATATTGATCATAGCCGCATTTAAGATCCCATGCTGGGGAAAAAACTATAGAAATCAGATGTTAATACAGTTGAGTCTTGCTCGGTTTTTAAAAAGGATCGTATGCTACATTGAATTCCAAGAGGAAAAACACACCGACGCTACCCCCACGAGTCGGAACCTAGTGCTGGTGGCGGCACAGACTTACATCGATTTCGTTGTTGTCATTATAGTTGTATATTTTATCAAACACATGTACGATACTCTACTAGTAGTAATAGTAAAAATAAATCGAACTACATTAATTAAAATGTTATGTTGTACCTGGCTAGTACCTTTGCCAATCGCAGTGGCCTGTGTAAGTTTTGTTTCACAGAGAGTCGTGAACGAGTGGCTGGCGTATTTGCTCATTTGTTGTATTTTTCGATGGCCGCTAATTTTAATCGGTACTGCTTTGTACATAACGATAGTGTACCGTGTAATCACAGATAATATTAGAAAATTTGCAAGAAGTTTGACCGTTACCACGTTCTTAATATGTCTAATTGTAAATTTTTATTTGTTTTCCAAAGATGTTATAGAACTTTGGTGTTTCAAGTCATTTATTACTGTATTAATTAATTACTTGTTAGGATTATTTTTGAATCTATTTATTCTTATTTTTCTGTTAATTTTAGTAATAATAAACTATAAGAAAAAATGCAAATCAACTACCTCTGTAACTAACATTAGTGTTAATAATGAAGATACATAAATAAAGCAAATGTTCTTTAACAATGACGTTTTAAATTATTAAATAAAACGTTTCTCAAAACATCACAATGAAGTGATAAAAAACTACATAAGACGACAAAAGCGGCGCATAGATTTATCTGATGGTAACACCACTATGGCGACTTTAGAGTATTGTTGTGAACAATCTTAGCAACTAACTAACGGTACAAACCGTCTTGAATTTAATTTATAATCTTCCGATTTCGGCGTTGACCATCAAAACACCCTGACATTATTAAAATGATTGTAAGGAGTTTTTGCAGCAATGCTTTTTTTTTTAATTTAACGATGACTACATGAAATACATTTAGTAGACTTTCTTGAGTGATCGAAACTATGCGCAATATTAGCATGGACCCGCTAGTTATTATCTAATACAGTTATCGATATATTGCAAGTATCACATCACTACAGAAGACTTAGATGATAAAACCTGTATACTTGAGAAAAAGAGGCAATAATGTTAGCAGCGGAAAAAAGCCTCGTCAAGACGTCTTGAATATTGCCTCGCCCGTCTACCTTAAGCGATTTACCTACTACCGTGCTTCAATGTAGCTATATTTAGGTTTGTATATCAACCCACGTAACTTCAGCATGAACGATATCTTTTATGCGAATTTTATGAGAAGGAACGAATCACTTTTAAATATATATTTTGAATATTATTCATTTCATTTTTTCGATACCTTTTTTACTTTCCTCGTATTGGGAGCAGGTGAATCTTATTTTTACCGATGTATTCGATATATTTGATGACTGAAATAAGATTTTCACGTAAACATACTAAATTATGTACACCACTGAGTGACGAGACAAAGTTTGAAAGACAAAAGACAGTAGTCAGCTTTGACCATACACCAACATTTTCCACTCTAAGAAATTATTGTAACATCTGCAAATGCCAGAAAATAATCAAGTGCAAGTAATTTACTTCTTAGTTACAATTTATAATTAACCCTTTTCTATCCTATGGGATAAAGAGATCAGTACCCACTTATAAACCTTGTGTGACCGCTTCACCGTGTACTAATTTAAACAAGTATTTTTTTTTAAATAATTATCATCACGCCCGTGGCACAATAGCATAGTAGGCAGAGATTATATGAGTTCGTGCACATCTCTGGGATTTTTACATTACTAATGCCACTTGATTGCTGAAGCCGTTAATACGAACGTGGGTCTGGACAATGCTAAGCGAAACAGCTTTTTTTGCATAAATATATTACATTAAACAAAACTTCACGTATAAAAGATCTTGTATAAGTTGGATGACGATTGACAGCCCAATCATTGCACATTAAACACAAAAATGTTCGTCTTGTCTGTATTTGTATATGTGTTGTAAGTTTGCAAATAATTTAAATTAATTATATAATTGAAAAATAAATGTAATTCACAGTCAAAGCTTTCTCGCAAACTCAGTTTAATATTTCTTTTCGATGGGTAAATAAACAACGATGAGGGGTGAAATGCACACGCATCGTGACGAAATGAACGTAAGTACTTCTAGAAACTATGAGTGATTCAAGCGGTGAGACTACGGGAATTACACACAATTTAATAGATCGCTGAACTTTAACGACTCACGATACGGAAAAACAACTGAGATTTTCCAAACCATTTACACATACATACACCATAATACATTTCGAGATGTCAAAAAAATTTTGATGTTTGCGAAACATAATAAAAATTTTAATTGCGCTTAAACTAAATAATTAACTTACGAAAATAATATTTTAAATGTATACATTTAAAATATTAATTCAATAACAAATACTTTCAATTAATCAATGTCTGTCAATTAAAAGTTTGACCTCGATTGACATTTTTCAAAGTTTAGTATTTATAATTATATTTTCATTTTGGAATTTTACTTCATTTTTTTTTGTCCTAAACAATCCCAGTATCGAAGCGAATAACCTAGATTAGTTAAAATTTGTTTGATAAAATACAACTGAAAGCAAGGTATTTAATTTATCGAATAAGAAAAATAAATTTTTACACTGAATGCAAAGCTTTCTAGTAAATTACATTTTTATTTCATTTTCTAGAGGGTAAACGAACAAAATGGATTTCCCATGTGCGAACAACGGCACTTTTTCGCCTGCATAATATAATCCATGGGAATCACCGCTAAATTGCAACGTCCTTACAATATGCACGTGTCTCCAATTGTTATTTGATTCGTTGGCATCATAATAAATGTTGGGATCGTAAAAGAATGCCGATTGTGCCAAGTTTACAGGCGGTCCGCGTATATGCAACGGGCAATGTATATCATGTCGCGCTTGCTGGCTTAAAGTTTCTCATACACGAACTTATTGCATTCCGTACCTAGTCGCTTATATTCCATTTTCGGTCGCTCTTGAACGTTATTCGTACATGCAAATCCGATATTTTCAGTATCCGTTGCTCATCGGTCATCGTTGTGGTTTGCACGTGAGGTAGCTCACCGAGCTTCGACGACCTATGTCAGTACGACGAACAATCTAAAATTATGCGGAACTGTTTTACGGTCACTCAAATGTGTTGAACTCCCTTTATTATCTTTAAAATATTAATAACTACTGATATTTCCCACGCAGGTTATAGCCTAATACTCTCACTACACAATATACCGTACACACAATATACGACTACTTATAACAATCACTCAAGGCTCGGGCCTCAAGAGGTATTGTCATGACCGTTGACAGAAGTAAAAATTGAGTCTCCTTTTTTGACAAGCGCTTATAAAGACTCTTGCTGTCTAAAGTCAGCCATGCATCTTTATGTTTTTGCGCCATACTCATGCATTTCCGGCAAGTCAAGTTTAACAGTGGTAGAGCCCGCAACAACAACATCTGTTGCACGAATGGGCCGGCTCGACCGGTGAAATACCACGACCTCACAGAAAACAGGCGTGAAATAGAAGGACTCTGCCTTTCGTCTGATGAGTGAGGTGCCGAAGGCCTAATTTCAGTCCTCTTCTCCTTCCTACCCTTTCCTGATAAGGATAGGATGGGAACCGGAAGAGGATTGGACTGGGAGGGGGTTGGCGGGGAAAAGAAAATATTCCTTTTTACTGTCTATTCCCTCTCTGTATAGGCAACGCATCTGCAACACATTTGCTTGTTGCGGATGTCTATGGGTAGCGCTCACTTAACATCAGGTGATCCGCTTGCTCGTTTGCCACCTTATTCCATAAAAAAAAAAAAAAGTCTATCCTACTCACGTGTTCGTCTCAAACGCGTCTTGGTCTGAAAGTATAAGGTGAAAACAATTAGGTATCACTTGTAACATTTTATCCTTGCTTCAACACTCGTGTATCACCACTTTATCACAACAGCGTTCATCTCAGATTTCTGCTGCCGCTTAATAATCTAACACTTCTCGGTACATAAACAATGTTTGAAGCTAAACCATGTCGAACATAGTTTGGACTATCCTGCGCGTGGACGGAGCTAGTCGATGTTAGTAGTGTTAGTCGATATTACTTGGCATGGCACAAGATAATCGACTCTGTGTCTATGAAGGAAAAAGTTTGGCATGTATATGGGCACAAAGAAAATTTAGAAATACTTTTAAAATACATTTAAAAAAATATGTTGCTTAAAGCGAATTTTCCGAACTTTTTTGCCAATTGCAAACTAACCGGCCTCGTCATGTTCAACTCTTATGACATATCACATACAACTGCATTAAACCAATTTCAATGACCAAGTTCGTCAGTACAGTTCACATAGTTAAATATGCATTCGTTATATATCTGTATTAGACTCGGCCTCACCTGACAAAAATTTCAATGTAAGAAATCTTAGGATACCTGAATAGGTAGTACCAGTCCCTTTCTGTTATTGTATAAACTGCCAATCTGTAGACATATTAACTACCATTGCGTACCATTGACTTCCTACCCATCTGCTACTGTGTGCATTTATTGCTTATTAAGTTAAAGTTTAATAGTTCCGCCATGACCATCGACATCCAAGCACGTCCTGGACCTCCCTGACGACGAGGCGTATATCGCTATAGCGAAGAGTAAACAACTTCGCAAACATTTTCGAGCACACCGTCCTCGTCGGGGAGGACGGCCATCATATTCACGTTATGGCCACATTGCTGGCAGGGTATTCTCGTCCATAGAAGATAGGAGCGTTGCTGGAGTTTCTTCCGCCACTTCTTCTCCCAGCGCAAACGCTCTCCGAAGTGGTAGTAATTTTAGTCAGATATTAGCTACCGATCGAGCCGAGCCTCGGCCCTCTCGGGCACCCTCGAATCGGAATGCTAAACGCGTATTGAGTGACAGCCCAACCGAGGTCCTCTCTCGGGGTCCCTTGAGCCCAGTCACTCCATGGAGCGTCCGCCGAAGCGACCTAAGATCTCGGCAGCCTGCCAATCCAGTCATAACACTAAAGTAACAGTGACATGTCGTCAGTCACAAAAAAACGAGTTTATTTTTCCGCACTAAGTCGATATACTGTAAACCAGGTTCTTTTAATTGAATCAAAGGTTCATAATGGTTCTACGCTAATCTGCTTGAAAACGTTTATAAAATTGTTCGAATACAGAATCAAAATTGAAACAATAATACTTAAAAATAATGTTAATAAATAAAGCGAACACTGATGGGAGGAAGGTGACGGAGTAATTTTATTAAAACCAAACAATGAAACGACACAGAATAATGACGGGGAGCGCAATTAAAACTAGACAAATATTAAAACTAATTCTTTTAATTTGGGATCACAAGGTTAGGTTATATTTTTCATTTTAACCTAGTTGATGTTAAAGATTTGAGGGCGTAATTGCTACCGATAAATTAGAACAATTTAGGAGGCCTCAGATGCTCACTAATTAAGCTACTGAAATTAAAAACCCTTTTCATAACAATTTTCGTTTACATTAGCATAAATCAAATACTTTACTGGTATTATAGATATAACTAAATCTATTTGTTGCATTTTAATATAAAATTAAAAGTAAATCTTTATTTATGTAAAAGAATATATTTCAAGTATGTAAAGTAGCAGTTTTATTATTAAAAGGAAATATAGTAAGAAGAACCGGTACTGTGCATATTCCCATTTAATCAAAACCACCGGTTTTACGGTTAAAGATTTATTTACAATAAAATATCCATGAACCGCGTTAAACTATGACAGAAGTCTACTATGTTAATATAGATATGAGAGATGGACGGAGAATGAAAGTATCGACAGCGTCGGGGGCAGGTGCAGCTACGTAGTGCAGCGCTTTACGCGCTTCAGGCGCAGCTGCACGCGCATCGCTTTGTGCGCTTCAGTCGCAGCTGCAAGCGCAGCGCTTTACGCGCTTCTCGCGGTGGAGCAGCGCGTCCACGCTGCGTACGGAGCGCGGCTGCATGTCTGCGCAAACGAACAATAACCCACATAACAATGACAGATTATAAAGAGACAAAAAGAAATTCTATTTCGCATACCGATAACATTAAAAGGAACAAAATTATTCGAAAATATTTTTTTACGCGTGTACTTTAATCAAATGGGCTACGATATCTTGGTCTCTACCTACCAGTAACGAACATAATCAATTGGAATAAAACGAATAGTAAATATAAGAAATCATTATGTGAACATAATCTATAGATTAATTTTTAATTAACAATGCTAAGAAGGACGCAGCAAATTTCACTACTACTACTTACTAGCATAACATGTAACTCGTCGCTGTGCTTGCCTAAGGGTGCGGTGATCAGTTAAAAACATGTGCGTGAGCTCGTTGCCGACTTTGATATATCATTCATCCTATCTAAATCTCACGAAATATGTGAATTTTTAAAAATTATACTCACAGTGTGGCCTTTCATCGATGTCTTGGGGCAGCAACAGAGTGCGCGGTGCGCGCGACAGCTGCACGGCCTCTTGCGGTGCCTGGCGCTGCTCCTCCGCCTGGCGTCTCTCCGCCTCTGCCTGGTGCCTTTCCGCTTCCACCTGTCGTCTCTCCGCCTCCGCCTGCGCTTGCACCTCCGCTTCCGCTTCAGCCTCAGCTGCCGCCGCCGCCAATGTATTAACTATCGTCTTAACCTAAAACAGTTTTATTTAATTGTAGTTTCTTCTTATATTCATAATTATTTTACGTCATCGTCATCTAAAATTGGAAATCGCAGATCGCTAGATGGCACTGTCATCATATAAGCTAAGATTTTCGCACTCCTCCGACTATGAAACTTTAAATGTTTTTTTTTTATATGAAGGATAAACTAGCGCTTGGCCACAATCCCACCCGATGTTAAGTGGCGACGTGGTCTAAAGATGGTACGCACTAGTTTAGAAACAGCCTATTCACTCTTCTCTTGAAGGTACTCACGTCATAATCGGATGTGTCAATAGTAAAACTTAAACATCACTGAAAAAAGAAATCGGTTTTTGGTGGCATTTTTTATTGTTATAATTTTTTCGATGTAGCCTCTCTGCCGCACACAAACGAATAAAGCGCGACAACGAACTCCGTCCTAGAAGATACAAGATTGTAGCGTAGAATAAACAATAATAATGTACCTCCTGCATGTCGCTGTCCATCTGCTGGTCGCGGCGCTGCGCGGCGGCGTCCTGCGCCGTGCGGTGGATGATGTGCAGGTCCTCGGGCGTCAGCTCCCATGGCAGACTCATCTGCACCGGCGTGCCCTCCATATGCATCTTCTGCTGTTTATTATAATAAGTATGACTAATACTACAAATACAAGAACAATGGTTAAATTTCATAATTCATAAGGTTTCCTGGTGTTTTTGAAGGATAAAAGTACACTCTTTTCTTGAAGAACTCTAAGGCCGAGAAAAATAGACGTTACTAAGCCACTGAAACTTGAGTCATGATAAAAGATAACCAAACTATTCGGAAAGCACAAGGAATCAAAAACGCCAAAAAAAAATTTTTTTTTGGCTTTTTTGAAAAAATTGAAAAGAATAGAGAAAATCGTCTC
>JWHW01013571.1:121974-143487 GCA_000931545.1 Papilio glaucus
CGAATAAATAGACAGTACAACTACTTTCGAATATAAAGATAAATAAAATTAAAGTGTATGTTATATCAAAATAAAATTTCCGTACTCTGTATTGAGTTATTTTATGTACAATATGGTCGCATAAAGTAGTTAAGTTTTTTGATTTACATTGGAATTTACTTACTGAAACCCTTGAGTCATGATAAAAGATAACCAAACTATTCGGAAAGCACAAGGAATCAAAAAAGCCAAAAAAATTATTGAAAAGAATAGAGAAAATCGTCTTAAATCTAGAAATGAGCAGGTTGGTTTACCTTAAACCCCATACATTGATACAATCACTATAGACCAACAGCTTTATCAATTACAGTGAAATTGGTTCATTTTCCAATGTCAATAAAATACATATCGAACTAACTCGCGGGAACAGCTAGTCAAAAGTAGTTGTGTACTGTCTAATTCGAATGTCATGTTTAAAACGTTATTAAGCACTTACTTTGGCTCAGTCATGGCTTAGTAACTATTTATCTCGGCCTAAGTTATGTCGGTGTACGAATTATTCTACAAGCCAGTTTTTTATACAATATTATTATTCATAATTGTTCCTCTTCCTATTCATGCCCTTCCCGTCCAATCCTCTTTCCCTTCCCACTTTACCCTTATTAAAGAAGGATAGAGAGGGAAGGGGACTTGAATTGGGCTTCCAGCACCTCACTCATCAGGTGTAACGCAGAAGCATACATCTACTTCACGCCTGTCTTCTGTGAGGTCGTGTTATTTCACCGGTCGAGCCGGCCCATTAGTGCAACAGCTGTTGCGGGCTCTACCACAGTTGTGTGAGGCAGGAAGTTACGTGAAAACCGTTGTGTTGTGGATTGCACAAACATCATGAATGTGCGGATAAAATGCGGATTGACGGATGGAGACGTATCGATCGACATTTTTTAATAAATAAAGAATTATTACTTATTAATGATTAAGTCTATAACAAAATGTCTATTTAGAAAACTTGAAAATAATATTACAAAATACAATTTAATTACCAATTCCTTCATTCTGCTTGTTACTTAAGTAATACATTATAACTTGATTCATTGCAAGATATGATTGATGAAACAAACAAATGACACTTTTTATACTTTCACCGGAAATATAATTTTGTGGAAATGTTAGAGAAAGTGAAATGAAATAGTGGTGTAATATAGCTAATGTTATAATATAATATTAGAAAAAGTTTGTTTTTCGAAAATATTTTGAAATTTACGAATTTTAACGTAAAAATTTTTGTTTACAAAAATCACGACTTAGTGTGAAACAAGGGATACATTAATTGCGAAAGGATCATAGTTCCTACCGGGTCTCTGACGACACCTCTCGCTATTTTTATTCTATACTAGGAATCGAACCCTACTTACGTTATGTAGGCCAAGCTACGATAGTAAAGTACATAACTGATGAAATAAATCTGTGGTTATCAAAGGATACGAACGTAGTATTCTAAGAATGCATTACTAACAAATATTCGACTAATGTGTTCCACTCAAACGTACATTAGTTAGAAACCCAAATTAATGTTTCTGGATTTTTTTTGGAATTGAGATTTGATAAATAATTTTAAAATAATAATGACATCACGCTAGGCGCTATCCATCAGCCGAGATAAGAGTAATTTTAAATGATTCACAAATGATCCGGTACAGACCCAAGTTTTTTTTGCTGTAGAAAAGGTGTCAAAAGAGCACGCGGTTCACCTAATGTTAACCATAGGCATCTGCAACAAGCAAATGAGTTGCAGATGTGTCGCATACCATTAATAAACAGGAAAAAGGATATTTCCTTATCCTATTAATCCTCTCCCCAGTTCAATTCTCTTCCCCTTCCCATCCTATCCTTTGTTAACGTATGGGCCAAACAGAAAACGATGGGAAAGGGAAGAAGACTGACATCGGGTCTTCCACACCTCACTCATCAGACGAAACGCAGAAGTATAAAATACTAGTACTGCACATCTTTTGAGGGGTATTTCACCGGTCGAGCCGGCCCATTCGCACATCAGATGTTGTTGTTGTGGGCTCTACCACTGTTAATATTTAACTTTATGATATAAAATGAATTTATTGCAATTGCATTATTATGCAATAAATGAATTTATTATTATTGTTATGTAAATTTCATTTAATCGTCTTCATATATGTACGTCGCTACTTCTCGCCACTATGTATGCGTTGGACGGCCACGTATTCTTGTCTCTGGGGCCTTCTGCAGTGATAGTGACTGTGATAGGATTTCGGCCTCTCATATAAGAATAATGGGATATACTAATTGCCTATATTGGCAGAAAGTCATAAATATTGGGGGCTATTTTATTCTATTTTTCGAGAAATATTAAATTAGACGATTTTTCTGATAGGTCTAATAATATTAGGTATCAATAAATTCAAAGCTTACTTCAGGCTGCTCCAACTCCTGCGTAGGCGCGGGCTGGGGTACGAATTGGTGAAGAACTGCCGGCTGCTGTAATAAAGAAATAAAAAGGAAGTCAAGTACATTGCACGTACTCGTATCGCATAAAATTTCATACTTTATTATAAAATTCATTAATTAAACATTCTGAGACGTATCTTAAATCAAGTATAATGTAATTAAAAGTAATATCGGATATGGGCCAAGATCAGCTCAAGTTCCCTTATATTTAGTATCTTAAAATATTACGGCAATTTGCGACATTATTTCTATAGTGAATAACAAAGCTGTGCTAAGATCATCAAGCTCGTTATATTTTTTCACGACGTACTCGTACATGGAACACTTTACAATCGCGTTATCGGACTCAGATCTTATGGTATCGTTCAAGAGTAGTATTTTTATATTATTAACCAGCACAAGCACAATGGGACAAGCAAGTTGTTCACATTATACGTAGAGTTTCAGTCATCAAAAGTGGATGTGGAAGAAGGTTGTGTCAAGGCTTCGATGTTGAAGGATGAGCACCAATTAAAAAAAAAAAATTATTACGCAAATATAGTAACGACATTAACTATAAAAATACCTTGTAAGCTACCTGCTGACACGGACTAACAAAGGAATGAATAACGCTCGAATAAAAAAACACTTTTTACAAGATAAATATAAAATCAAAAGCATGACCTGCAGGCATACTTTGTTCAATGTTGTGAAATACAATAACAAAACATTTTCTTTTGAACCAAAGCTCTTCGTTAGTATATTTTGATTTGGCCGTTCATCGTACAAAAATATTATAAAAAGTGTTTACTTTGTATAAGAGAAACGTTAAATATTAACTCCGATGGTATGCTCACAAACGGCCGAGTTCTCTAACCTCCAAACAAGTGCTGCCTCAGTGGTTCTACAATGGAGCGTAGCTTTAATTTCGAATGTTCATCATCATGAAGGTTCACACACATATTTACTGAATTTTTTTTTTAAATGTTAACAGATTGTGTAAATAATTTACAATATTTTTTAACCATTCTAACTAAGGTAAGGCTTGTGCTAGATGTTCCTTTATAGGACAATACGCTTTTCCAGGAAAGTACACTATAGCACTTCCCACCCAAAATAATGAAGTACTACTATTCTACGTTAGCTTCCTTCAAATATGAACACAACACCATTTTGAAATTTGAGCTTACAGGATACAACTGGACGTTGTCTTCACAAAGTTATCACAGCTTCTCTTTCGATATCAATTAAAAAAACACCGCAAAACAATCAAAAAATGTAAACAACGAGGAATAAAAAAAATAAAAAACTGACGACGCTTTTATGTCTATGTATGACAAAAAATGGGCAAAAAATGGAAAACAAACACATGCAAAAAGCAAAAGTGTAATCGTCCGCAAACATTCACGTTATTTAAAACATGTTATGAGCTGCGCGCCGGACGACCCCGGGCTATTTTTGTAATAGTTGACTTTACTGGCTAACATTATTCGTGAAAATTTATTGATAAAACCCATGTTGATCATTTAGATGAGCATAATTATGCGCATAATAAAAAAAGAAAACTAAATGAACGTCATAATAGATTTGACTAGAGCCTGTTTTTTGTTTTCTCATGTGTGATTTTATATAAACAAATCATATGATATGTATTCGCTATAGGTCGCATACTGTTTTTAACAATTTCCCCGCAAAACTTATGAATAAATATTCTCATTGGTGTAAATGTATAGGCTTTTAACTTAAAACGTTTAAAAATCAATTTCAGCTTTCAAAAATCAAATTCGGATGTTTGCCTCTCAAACTGCCATGAAAACGTCCGAATTTGAGTTTTAAATCACTGAATTCGATTAGCAGAAGTCCGAATTTGATTTGTTAAAATTCTAACTTTAAGTTAAAACCTACACATCCCTGGTTGTCATCGTCCCATCATGGTATCAACGCCTAATTCTCCCGCCAGGTAGTATAGACTAAAAATTACAGCGTTAAGGGTGCAAGGTGACAGGGAATAATGTTAATAACTCTGACGGTGAATCGAACGGTGAATTCGTTAATTTTTAGCACAAATTAGAACTAAGTTAGGGGATTGGTTCTACTAGAATCTCTTAACTTAGAACTTGTGCGTCTTGGCAAACAATTTTACATGTATTGTTTTTGGTGGTTAGTATTACTAAAACTTATATCAAGGAAAACTGCTAGAATGGTGGCGTCGTACAGGTTGACACAAAGTAGTTAAGGCCTCCCACATGTACCGATGACCTGGTCACGTATGCGAGAGTCCACTGGATAGACGGCAGGGGACCGAACTTTGTTGCGATCAATGGGGAAGGCCTACGTCGAAGAATGGACGAGCATCGGCTACGATATTTAATTGGGTTTGAGTTAAGACAAATGCCTTTGGTTATAGCACTGTTAAATTATGAATTAAAGTATCGTGTGGCTTAAATCGACTGACCGAAGAAAAGAAATATGACTTTGTAATAGATTCAATTTCCGCGTCACTTTTATAATGTCACATTGTTGAGTACGAACGTCACTTGCAGAACTTGTTTGCATGTTATTGTAATCAAATGCAATTATTGCAGATTGACAGGTCTTATGCATTCTGACACCGGTATATTAGACTTATTCGGTTTATCTAAAGATTAGACCAGGCTTATAAACGTAATTTACAAAGCTATGAAACTAAAACTTTATAAAAAAAATTGTCAGTCATAGGACTGCACTGCAGTGTAATGGAAAAGTTCATAGTTACGCAAATTTGTAAACATTTTTTTTCTTGATCACAATATGTAAAATACTTTCCAATTTTTTCGTTGTATTAATATATTGGTGGTGAGTGTTACTAAAGTACCCTACCTCGTTCTGCTCTCGGGGCTGCGGTGGTGGTGGCGGGGCGAAGGGTCCCATGGTCTCCTGGGGTGGCGGCGGGGGCATGTTGTGCGGCGCGGGGATGGCAAACACGCGCTGCACGTGGATGCGCATCTCCCTCGGAATGTTCATCTGCTCCTCAGAGTTCTCCCAGGGCATCTGCTGATTCATAAATATCGTCAATTATATAAAATAAAGAATTTAAAAGTTATATAATTAAAATATTTTTATAGTAAGGCAACAAGTATTAACCTCTAGGCCAAATCAATGAAATGTAACAACTGTCATCAAAGTTTTCTTGTTAAATAATAATTTTTGTTGTTGTTTGATCAATTGACAGAACATGCAAAGTTCCCGCTATTGCTATTTCAATTTTTTAACTAGGTGGCGTTAGTCTCATTTTAAAATGAAATTATTTTTTATCCTGATAATTCTGAAACAAAGTTATGAAATATGTAGTCATCGGCCCTAGATACGAGTACATCCTTGAACGTCATGAAAATTTCTAGCACGTCTGAAATTCACAGAGAAATTAGACCTAGAAGAAACTACCATTCAAAAAACTGACGATTTGGACGTGACGCAAGCTCGCAGCAGGTTATACTTATATCTCAACGGGAAATTTTAAGTCATCAGACGTCTACATGTTCCGTAACACATATAGATACATACACGCAAAGCGTATAGTAACATTTTTTTATATTTGACACATAATTCAAGCTTCTATAATTCGAGTTCTAATAAGCTGGTTTACATTTGAAAATGACAAACATAAATTCATTATTATAAGAAAATAGAGATCATCTACAATAATAATCTTGTATGCAAATATAATATAATAAACTTTGTATGCAAAAGTAACAAAACGAGAGGCAAATTGCTTAAAAAATATAAGCAATAAAAACTAAACCACAAATGAATACACAACGCTTTGAAGCCAAAGCGTACAAAGAATACTGCGCACTACTCATAAATATTTGTTGTATGAATAATGCATCGGATATCGGTGTACAGGCAAATGTGTCGCAGATGAGGTGAGCATCGAACATTATGACCTTTCATGCATCACTTTATATTAGACTAGATATGAAATTATGTATAATTTTTATATAGAAAAGATGGAAAGCGAGCAAGCGGTTCATCTGACATTAAGTGACCGCTATATACATCTGCAACAAGCTAAGTGAGTTGATACGTTGCCTTTAATGGACAGACCGAGGCATAAACAGAAAGGGGGAGTATTTCATTTTCCTATTCATCGCCACATCCATCGAATCCTCTTCCCATTAGCATCATTTCCTTATTAGAAAATTATGGGAAGGGGAAGAGAACCATAATTAGGCCCCCTGCATCTCACTCATTCGACGAAACGCGAAATACTTTTACTTCACGCCTGTACTCTCTGAGGTCGAGGTATTTCACCGGTCCAGTCGGATTTAAGTAATTGTTTGTTTTGCATAAACAACCAATATTGTAAATAATGTAAAAATAAATATAAAAATACCTAATTCATACAATTCAAAAACTATCGGGACCTTATTTTCATTCGCCCATAAATTTTTGAAATTAAAGAAAGTTGTAGTATAAAATCTTTCTCGGACATGTTCTATATCTATAATCACATATTGTTGACGGAACCTATACAATGGTAACATATAATGTAGCATGGTGCGAGTGACAGCAGTATTGACACATTGAGTATGCATACGCAAAACGAACGACTTCTTGACAACTATGTACATATTTCTTTGGGGAAAATCACAGATATTTAAAGTGCAGATTTAATTTGGAATATGACATTATCGCTATTTGTAACTGGCAGCTCAAATTTGAGTATTTAATTAGTCATAAAAACTAAAAAAAATGTGTAGTGTGTTTGTGTTATGTTTTAATTCGTGTAGTCGTGTCGTGTAGAAATGTGGTCTGAAAGCTGGTGTGTGTGGAACAAAAATGGTCACATCTGGCGAGTTAACGGTGACGAAATTGGAATGGAAGTCCCGCATGGGAAATAGTATAGGCCCTCCTTTCAGACAGAACGATGATGCAGAAAACGCGTATACGTACTGTGGAAGACATTACGCAATGCCTACGTCTACGAGTAGTCTGACAGGCTAATAACGGTGATGATGATGACTAAATTTTTCTAGTATAAGATATGAAGCTTAAGTAGTCCAGGGGGTCACTGAAAACCAGCGCGACGTGTACGTGAGCTACACGAATTTTCTTTAAATATGTAAATATAAAACTTTTGCTATTTATTGACAACTACATTTCGTGCTATATAAGCTTAGACAAAGGATGGTATTGAGATGATCAGATTTGGTTGTGTATTTATTAATATTCGTGGGGCGCTGTCGTGATTGATGCGGAACGGTATAAAGACGCGGAAGATGGCACGCGGCTGTATTGTCCATTAACCTTGGTGCAGTGTCGTTAGCCGAGCGTTGTGCGTAGAAAATGTTTACTCGTAAACGTTGACTGAATTATGCCGGGTGCGTAAGTCTTTAAAACGTAACTAAACGCCGGTTACAATGTTGTATCACATGCAAGAAACGTTTGGAATATACAATAACATATCTTTTAATCATATAATTAACGCCATTGTTTTGTTCGAAGTACTTATTTATATAATATACTAAAATAATTTCAATAGCTAGTATTGCTCATTCCATTTATTAATAATACCAAATTGTTTTGAATGTGTCTAAGTTTTGTAAAACAAGAACCACAACAAAAAAATTAATGAATTCAAAATGGGAGCATCTTACTACCTGCTATAAACACATATTAAAATAAAACATAATAAAATCAAAGACAATTTTAATCGATATTACTATACTATTCAACACGACGAACAACACGAGTTCAAGAACATTAAAACTTGATTAAAATGAATCTTGTACAAAATAAAAGTCACGTAATATACTAAGAGTAAAATAATTTAAATATCACATCGTTATAAAGATCATAAAAACTCGTATGTACGTATCAAAGCTATACAATTAAGTTTTAATCAAAAAGTCAGACCCCGGTGCAAACTCATTCTCAGAGTTCAATTTGTTCTTGCTAGTTGTAACGTCTCAGACCAAATATAAAAGACATTCACCCGTAGTTCAAAAATATATATCTAAATTCAATTCTAGATTAAAACATACACACGTGAAAAACAAAAGCTACTATTGAGTAAATCCAAATTAATTTCAAATGTCTAATAATTCTTCAACAGACAAAAACTTTTAAAACAGGTAACATAGCATTATAAACCTGCAAGGTTTGTTCTTAATGCTATTTAATTACACCAATACGTCGTACCCAGTTCTCCAGGTCCTTTACCGATAAACAAACTAACCCCTAAGTCAACAATTACTAAGGTATCAATGCTTCAGTCGCCGCCCAATGTTTTACGATGTACCCACGCAGATCCGACGAGTAGGAAGTTCATCAATCTAGGAACTAGATACCTAGTTATATGTATTCTTACATATAACAACCCGTAAAAAGAATGACAATTTTTTTTTTGTGGTGACACCAATGAACTCTATAATACATACTCAAACGGTCCGGAGGCATAAAAAATGCTTCAAGCAAATGGTCCTTGATTATTTCCAGCGCGCCCGCAGTACAACACCCGTGTACGAGCCCACCTTAGCCACTTCCGTCTGATGTCGTATCCGCTAAGATTTTAATCACAATTTCCCAATCTGTATATTAGAGTCCATGACTACTTCTTTGCCCCGCCTGTGACAACTCAGTTAATAATAGCTATTTATGTTATGTATTTATACGGACGGCATAGTGTTAACTTTATTACTGCTACACTTTTTTTATATAAAGTAACATTTATATTCCAAATAGTTTAATTAATAACCGGTATTTCCAAATGAGTATGACTCCCTTAATCATACTGATTCAAGAAGAGAAAGTACTCCTTGCTTAAATGCCGGCAACGCAGCTGCAGTTCATCTGGAGTTGCGGATGTTCGTAGGCCGTCGGTGATCACTAAATATTAGGCGACCCGCAGCTCGTTTGCTTCCTCATGTTACAAAAAAGTATGTGTTTTTACAAATATCTCGTATAGAAAGTGTAGAGAAACTTGCGAATAGCATGGTTTGAGTTTTAACTCAAATACATAATTTGCACATTATAATAATAAAGTGATAAAAATATATTTACTGGTCCGTCCGCTTTCCTAGACTGTTAGACACCTTGACCCAAACACTCAACAATAATCTGCTTAGCATTTATTTACATATTAGTGTTGTCGCAGAGAAAAATATAAAAATATTTTAAAGTTTTATTATTTGCTTACGTCGAACACAATACAAATAACAACGATTACGAAAAACGAGCTCGATTATGATTATTGTTTTTAATAAATAAGGTAACGTAAGATATGTACTAAATAGTGTACTAACCAAAAGACACGGAAGATATATTATTGCTGATAGGAGCTCGACAGCAATCAGCACATGTAACGTTTCCCGTGGGTTTAAAAAAAAAATTATTTAACTTTTTTGTGTTAACATCTGACTTTGCGAAATTCATTTTATAAAGTATGCTTCTATCTTTGAATATATATCATCTTATATATCCATCTATGTTCCGTTAGCATAAATCAAAAAACATTAACCGGATCTAGTTTCCAGTCCGAAATGCAGCATATCCGTAAAAAACAATCGCCTTCATTACTACACATCCTGTCGAAAAGTCAGATGTAAATTTACGAACCGTAATTTTTTTATTACAGAACATATGCCATTACTAGGCATTAGGTAACTTGGCTTTGATTATATTTCATAGAAAGAAACGAGCAAATTACGAAATTATGAACAGAAAAAACGGAGAAAGAAGAATTGAAATGAATAGCTTCATTGTATATATTTTTCAATAATTACTCAGAACACTCTTCTTTTCTAACTCCTTTAGCATGTATCTTCTTTGCTGACTGGAAGAGATCACTGTGTTGTTAAAATTTGAAGCCCCTACTTTGAGACCCAATACTTCAAGGTCATCTTACTGAATTATCGCAAAAGCAACGCTGATTCTTTAGTTTTGCTTTACTTCTAAGGCAAGTGATCGTTTCCTACTGTCACTTCTTAAAATGTATAACAGATGAATCATGGTCCGCAACACTAACTACAGATGCTACCGTTGGATAAAGATTTTTGGACCACCAATATAATAATGACTTAGGTCAAAGATTCCCAAACTATGGGTTGGGAGCGAATATAAAGTGGGCTCTAATGTTGGACTCGACTGATGAGGTAATTGCCGGACGGTCCCTGACTGACGATATTATTGGTGTTAGGAAAGTCAATTTTTTGTCTACCTACCCCTTTTTCTAAAACAGCCAAGATTGTTTTTTTTTTTATATATGGGTCGGCGCCCAGTCGACTTTGGGAATCTTGGTGTTGGCTCGAAACTAAAACAATAATTGTGGTGAATTGTCTCCTAGCGTAAGATTTAATTTGGAATTGTTAACAAAGATGTTTAATAATTCTTCATTAATTTACTTTCCTACCTTTTTGTTTATTATTTTAGCCCGTTTAACGATATTTAGAAGAATTGTTCAGTTTAAATAACATAATATTTTGATGTTAATGAACAAAATCCTTGGACGGCTCGTGCAGTATACCCGTATGTATAATTTGAAGTGATTATGGCCAACACACGAATTATATTTAACTTATTCAGTAAATGTAGTTAGTCGTTAAGAGTATCCTAAAACAAGGTTTCTCAAACATAATTTTAATCTTATTTATGAAACTGAAATCACTAATAGCAAAAGTGTGCCTGGCCCAATTTCAATTTTAGAAACCGATTTCTAAACACCAAGCCAGTCGACAAAAGGTGTTTCGAGTCATGTACGAAAAACAAAGAATGAAAATTTTTCAGTTCTACAAACGAAGAGTTTTCCTTAAAGCTTTCTTATAGCCTTTTATTAGGGGGGCTTTATCTTCCTATATATGAGACAAAGGCACTTCAAATGACAGTAAAATGAAATTAATGAGTAAATGTATGTTTGTCCGTAATGTATGTAAAATGCTCAGAATTATTAATTTTTAAATTTAAAATTTTAATTGTAGTTTAGTACTTAAAATAAAATTCCCTGTGTTTACTAGTCAAAAACCGTTCGACTAGGTATACTGCAGAATATCGATAGAGTATGTATGCTACTTTGACGATATAAAATCAATATTCATTTTCTTGAATTCAATTTCAGATCTCGAAAATAAAGCAGAGATACACTGAGAGGTTGTGTACTTAGAGTTCAATCATCCGAAATAAATACAGTTCATGCGTTTGGGGCAATAGCGGTTGCGGCTGCGTACTGTTATCACATGAGTTTACAGTAACCTCAGGGCATTGGCTTAATCGCTTTTTGTTTGCTTTGTTCAGCGCGCCTTAAGTCGTATAACATTCGACAGTAAAATTGCTTTAAGTTTTTTTATGATCAGATATGTCAAAGTCGAAAGCAATTTATAAAAAAGGTTTATTGAAAATCATTAACAAACCAATGACTATCAGTTTGCTTTACAGACTGTTTCTACTTAAGTCTTTACGTCCTTTTCCTCTAAGGATTGAAAGACGTGACAGATTTAAGCTGTAAATAACAATTAAAATTTATCAACGTACGCCAAGAAAAAAATTAATGGAGAAAATAGTTAACGTTCTTCAAAACTGTTTCAATGTTGAAATGAAATATTTTTAATATATAAATTTTTAATGATTTAAAAATTTATGAAAGCGTGGCAGGCCAGTAGCCACGTAACAATGCATTTTCGTTATCAAATTATTCATACAAAAAATCACTTCATAAAGTTTATCTCCAATATGATTAGATGGAAGTACGACAATAATCAGCAATTACTATTTAGACTTAGTTTTTTTTTTAACTTGGAAATCCAGAAGTGTAAAATTTTACCTAAAATTTTAATAGCTCTAAACAAAGTACTTACTTTTCTCCTCCAAAGATAGTTTGTTTAAGTTTATTCTAATATTCTAAAATATTCTAATATTATTTATTATAGTTAATTATTCTATATGCCAGCATAAAGCTAGCGTCAAAACTTACGATTCAGGTATGGAAAGATAAATGACTGATAATATGGAAAGATACTACGATACGTGTATATTAGATTAATGTACCGTCATAAATTTAATATACAAATGTTGAAATAAGCATTTATACGAATTAACCCGACTTACGGTATCTTGCACGGAGTATGAATAAGGTAGGAATTGCTCTAGCAGATCGTTAGCAATGTATTAACCTCGCATGATTAGAACTCGGGCCGTGATAACGTGCAACCACAACCGTGTGATAGTCACCTTGCAGAGCTAGTCGCCGTGTCGCCCGCTGCAAGTGGAACAAGGTTCATGAACGTTCATGTTCACTTATGCGTCAAATATGTTCGATGAAAGCTTTAACATAAAAAAGGACTGACGCTCGCATTACAAAAAGCTCGGCAGACGTAGCTTCTTTGAAATGTATAGTTTAATACATACAGGTTCGTCGATTATTAGTACTGTTTAATAATAATTTAATGTCGACTTTTTTGTATATGGTCGTAATATTGCCACCAACTTTAGAAACGTAAATTGTGTCCGTGTCTCCCTGTCTTCATTGATGCTTACATGTTGAACGCACTACCAAAACATAAACATATATAAACTCGAATGTCACATCTTAAAACCGTACTGAAGTAAAGATGGCGTCTCTGCTCCACCTTATACCGACCTTATTAGGTCCCAAATGTGACAGGTCGTTAGCTTTACGCCACATACCTGCCACCAACCAAACATGAAGATAAGCCGATGGAAACTTTTTTTTATTAATTTTCAGATTATTAATATAGTTTACTAATATTTCTTTTAACCATTCCAACTAAGCTTGTGCTAGGATATGGTTCACGACAATAGTCGAATGGCGGGTTCGAACCCACGAACTCATGTTCGATAGGCCGTACCCTTAACGATTGGCTGTGGACGCTCAAACCTTATGCTTATTTAATCACTAGTAGTAGTACTAAAGGTGCAACTCAGCTGGCAATCGGACTAAGGAAATTTATCGTAAGCTTGGAACTCAAGCCGTTAGGTTAAAGAATTTCCGAAACATATCTTCCCCAACTTTAATCAGTTTTCTTTTCTTACAAAACATACTTTTCTTATTTAACGCAGTTCCTAGTCACGTCAATGAGACTTTGATTTAAATTACATTCAAAATTGTTGGAGTGATAGCTAAATTACACATCAAGTAAAGCAATCAAACAAAACGTGCGGCTCAGCGGTCCATGCACGTTCACATCTCAGTCCAATACAATGTGAAGTTCAAGACCGGAGATAATAAAAACAGACAAAAAACAGCCAGTCAAATTAGGAACGAATGGTATCGATCGTTCGCATACTTATATATAAAAAGTGGTATGGTCGCGCGCAGCACAAGCTCTCAGCACGCGGCGCAACATGCACGCCTCCATCGCGCTCGTCCTCGCGCTCGCCGCACCGATACTAGCCTCGCCCCGCGAACGTGCCGGCTTCGAACGGGTAATAGAAGGAACCAGATACAACCAGGTACCGAAGCTCTTCGACTACGTCCTCAACGAAGACTATCTCAACTCGCTGAGGAGCAAAGGAAAGCTGGTGACGAAACTACGACCGGAGGAAACGTTAGCCGCAGACAACGTTATATTAGAATCCAACGTGGTGAGAATAGTAAAGCCGTTGGAGCTCAGAGATAGCGATGAAGGTGTTGCGTTAGTGCGACAGCGTCGAGGCTACAACCTGGAGAACGTACGGGTGCCGGCGAGGTATCCCTACCTGCCTGTGCCGCGGTACAACAGACTGCGCCGCTGGGGCTAGCGGCACGTACTTCAGGCCGAGACGCTATCAAATGTCAAGGCTGCAGCGGCATTTTTCAAGAAGGCTACGGCGCATCCCGCGCGTGTGCGTGTCACAATCAGACTGTTTATTATTTATTCGAAGTGGCTGTGATCGGACGCTCGTTTAACGCCATTAATTCTGCGGCTTCGAAACAAACGAACGGCAGAGTTTAGAGATAATAGTACCGATTGTAACTGTGGTTCATAAGTTTTAGCTTGTTAATTTGATTACATGATAAATATATACACCTCGTTTGATTTCTTAAATACCATATTCGATCACATATCTTTTCAATTTGTTCATTTAAATTCATATCTAAAAGTAATTTATTTATCGCCTATGTTTACAATACAAGATACACGTAAGAACGTTTACACAAGGTTTCGTTTTGTTATATTAAATATTTACTTTGAATCCGATGTATATTTATGACAGCGGCAATGACCTAACATAAAATGGGGGACGTCCCAATCACTTGACTATCTTTTTTTATACATTGTAATACTTAAATAAAACAAAAAAAAACTCATGCCCAAGTAAATATAATATAAAAAGAGATATTTATTTTGCATGTTCCCATCACAACTGTCGTTTCTGCTAGGTACATCTACGCATGCATGAATAATTGTCGCTTACGGGTTCTCTTTGTAATGTAAACAATTATGAAATAAGGTAAGGTTCTTAACATTGTCAATCGATGTTTAAATATATATAATATGTTAAACAAATTCCCATGATATTCAAAACATTAGATAAAATGTAAACAGTAAAAGAAAGTATATGCAAAGAATTTCATTCAACGAAACATTACTATAACGTCATGTTAACTGAAAATGTTCGCTAATTTGAATTTTCTTAGAAATATAGTAGTAATTAACGCTTTGTAAACCGTGAGATTTTGTACCGCTTCTAATCAATACCGAGGAAAATTCTTCTGACCCCTTTAAAGATACATCAAACAAAAAAAAAATGAACAAGCGTCTACGCATTGTTTACCGCAACAATACCGTTGTAAATAATTTAATCAACGGATAACTTCAAGTTGCGTGTAAACACAAACGATGCGGCACTTAACAACACTACAGTAATTAGACCTTATCGTGTTGTAATGAGAACAATGTAATATAATGCGGCTCTATCCGTGTCACACGGGCTAACCGATCATTTGAAACCTATGACCACTTATCATTGCAAGCCTCGGTTGAAACGTCGTTCCTATCGCGAAGAAAATGAGTACTACAAACGAAAAACATTTGATCAAACATTGGCAAAACCATGCCGTCGATTACGAACGTAATCCTTTTAAAATATAAATAGAACGATAAAAACAATATTTTAAAATGGATATATTGATGATAGGTGAATAAAGAACTTGACGTATTGAAGTACCCGTACATGTGAAGTCATGTTTAACAAAAAATACTTTTATGAATATCATATAACACCTACAAGTAATAAAAGAATAACATAATAGACAATCGTAGCATTAAATCATAGCTATTATATTATACATGGCTGTTAAATCTAATTAAAAAAGTAACAACCTTATACCAATGTATACATTGTAATCAGATGGACGCCGAACACCAAAAAAGCTCGCTTTGTACTGCTTTGAAATATAAAAATTGCAGTATAGTTACTTAAACTTGATGACAAGATAATTGGTACAACTTTATTATTATTACGTTCAATTTAGATAGCGAACTAAGTAGAATATTCTTTATAAAATACTACCCTAAAATACTTGCCATCACTGAATTTCGTGCAGGTAACCATTGACAAACGCGTTGCAGAACATCAATAGGAAAGATAGAATCCTTTAACGAGTTTATTTATTGGCACAAAAAAGTAATTTAGTAAGTATCGTTTTGCAAGCTGAGAAGATAAAATTTACTAAAGTAATACATACAAAAAGCACTGCCTGCCATAAGGACTGCCGACAGAATTGAAAATTCAAAACAGGGACGAAGAAGGCGCGAAAATAAATAAATAATCAACAAAAATAAACCCTTGTACCTTAACAATTAAAATCAAAATTGAATACAACAACAAAAATAAAGTTCGCCGAAACTGTTTCAAACTCAAATAAGCATGTTACTGACGCATGCTGTTCACGCGATACTATAAGATTTTCCCCTAACTAATATCGTCTATCGCGACTGAAGAAGTTTTCACTTCAAAAGTATGTTGAAAACAACATAAATTTCTTTAAATAAGTTAAGTATATAAGAAACATAATTTAAAGTATAACCATGTACATTGTAGGATATCCATTATTTTCTTAATCCGAATAAGTTTTCTACTTCACTTCGAACTATTGGACATTAAAATTATTTGCAAGAATAATACATAGGGAACTATAGGACCTCAACATTTCTAACTTCACACAAACGTCAGAAAGAAAATGAATGTGTCAAATTTATTATATATTATTTATTATTATATGGGGGAGAGGCGCTATTCAAAGCGATAACATTATATACAGTTAGCTCACATATGATGAGCAATGATCTGTCCTGACCCACTAACATCGCATTATTTCTTGTATTCGCTCACGAGTGTACCGCTATGTGCACCCACCGCTCTCAGTTCTCGTTGAACACACAGATAATTCAGGACAGAGACTGTACAAACTAAATGGCAACCGCTTTCAAATTCTATAATTCAAAATTAATCGTGTCATTACAGTCGATGCTCGATAATATTTATTTCTTTCTGTGAACTTGGTATGAAAATGTTCATCAAAATGATTTTACTTTAACAAAGGACTAACTACATTACAAGTTATTTTACCCATTTTAATAAAATATTGTGTACATTCAACGATGATAGATTACTTAATGATTTACAAGATTAATTTATATTAATATGACAAGGATTTTAATTGTAATACAGATTATCAAAAATAAAATAAATAAATAAACAAACAGATTGGCAATAGCTTGAACAGAGATTACGGATTTCCATCTTGGGGACACCTTTCTCGCTTCTTCTATTTAGGGATACTCTTAAATCGCCTTTCTTTAGAATATCATCATCTCCTGCCCTTTTCCCAGTCATGAGGGGCCGGCAGAGTATGATTGTACTCCATACTTATAGGTGTTGGCTACAGTTTTTACGGGCGGCCGCCTGCCTGACGCCAACTCTCCTCCTTTCGTCAGTATATAATATAGAAAATAAGTTCTTAATTATATTATGTAATTTAAATATATTTGAGCAGAACTCATAATAAATTCACCAAATTAATAATAACTGGCAAAAAAAACCTTATTTCTGTTTCCAATGGCGGGTCTAAAGGAACAGGGAAGATCAACAAATTACTGATAATTTGTCAGATTACTATCACTAATTTGATATTTGTTATCAATCTATGATAAAAATGTTATATGTTGAATGTGGTCCGAGGGCGCCTTTCATAAAAAAAACTACTTTATTAGAACTCTGCACTTCTAAACAAATTGTGTAGGCGCTTGGTTTGTACATTACAGAAATGAAATTTCCTTAAAATTTTAGTTATTCATTATCTTTTTAACCGACTTTAAAAAAAGTAGGAGTAAATCAGGTTGTATTTTTTTTTGTTTGTTACCTCAGAACTTCGACATTTATAAAATAAATATGCGCTCACGCCCATAACCAAGACGGGTCGGCAGAGTTCATGAATTTCCATTTGGCGCGATCCTGGCACACCTCTCTCGATTCTTCTACATTCATACATGTACTCATACATACTCGTCGGTTATGGGTACATTTATAAATCGATTTCAAAATCTCGTTTGGTTGGAAAGAGGATATTCTCAAGAGGTCCCATGTTAGTTTGAATGGCATTGAACTTTGGTTCTGAAGATATATTAGGTATCGTGAGACTCGAGCTCGATGTGTTTTCGTCCACATAAAATTGACCCCTAGAATCGCCAGTTACGACATAGCTAAACCTAATTTGGTTAAACGAAAAAAATGGACATCCCTCTACCGCAAACTGTAATTTGAAGTCGGTTTTGTTTTTACATCGTAATTTAATCGATCATTTTGATGATTTTAGACTATGATCTAAATTAAGTTGTAAATTGGTTGTGAAATTTTATTTATTTTACTTTTATTGTGCAAAAATAGTATCATTTCAATCTTCGGATATGTTAGCCCCTTGTTTTTATTACAACAAATAAATCGACATATTATTTATATCACGGTTAGATATATAAGATATGTTAGTCGTCGGCGTATTGACAATAGCTGGAGGGGAATCGAAAAGTCAAAGCGAGGCGCAACAAAAACACACCAACCTAAATATCAGGCGGCCGGAGCGTGGCGCGCGACGCGACGTCCTACCTGATATTGTTATTACACCTGCCACAATATAACAAGCACGTTTTCACAAGTATGAAAAAAGGGTTCCGCGTGACACTAAAGCAAAACCAAACAACCACAAAGTTATAAAAAAATTGTCAATTTTTCTTGAATTTGAATTGACAACTTGATATTCAAGAAATACGCCTATGTGTGAAGCGATTTGAGTTTATTGTGCGTACAGTAAAGGATTGAAACAAGTTTCTAGCGTCAGTTTTTCCGTCCGATTATGACCTTCAAGAGAAGAGCTAATAGAAGACTTTTAATTAGAAAATGCACCTGGTGCACTTCTAAGGTTGTGGTTGTTTATGGGCGCCGATGATCACTTAACATCAGGCGACCTGCTGCTCGTTTGCTCCCCCATTATTTAAAGAATAAATTACTTTGCCATGACACGACGGGCTATTTTTTATCATGACTCTAGAGTTATAGAATTGTATCACTAGTGATAAAAACGTTCTATTAAAACGAAACGTCTACAATACGTTTCACGAATTCGGAGACGAATTCACCTCATCGTCTGCACAATAGCAATCGTCTAGACATAGTATATACTACATATATATGACATAACTATACCATATGTACTACGTACACTATATAATGTTCACATACTTTGCAGTTTCTAGCTATGGGTACATGTCGCGAATTCTATCCGCTCTGTCGGACTGTAAATGAAGTTCTGTAAATATAAAAATGTTGTTTATTATTGCGACGCGACATGCCTGAGTTGCCGCCGCCTACCACTCCCCTTCGGCAAAAAACTGACTTAGGACAATCACAAACTGTATGTACGAGTAAGTTGTCTGGATATCTATGTATACACGTTGGCTGCATACGAGCGACCCGCCCCGGCTTTGCTTGTGCAAATAACATTTTTTTCTGCCGTAATCTAATGCCGATCTATAATATTTTCTAAAACAATTATGGACATATTTCATCCAATTTACATAGAACCTTAAGGAACTTATAATTTTTTTCTCAATGCTTAAATTGATGAAAACCGAATGGAAATCCGTTCAGCACTTTTTGAGTTTATTGCGTGCGTTGCGTATAGACAGAGATACTGTTTGAAATTATGTAGTAATATAGAGAAAACATGCTACTTTGTTTCATTGAAAGATATGTTATAAACAAACAAACATCATTTACCATACATGGCGCTCATTACACTTTATATACTTTCATCGGAAATGTCATTTTGTGGAAATCGTGAGTTTTAACTCAAACTATATAGTTGACTACCGAATAATAGTTAAAGTCAAATGAAATTATGTAAAATGAAGCTATCAATTTTACATAATTTCATAAAGTAATATAAGAAAAATTTGTTTTCAAAAATATTTTGGAATTAACTAATTTTAATGTAAAAACCATTACAAAAATCCCATCTTGCTGTGAAACAGGTCTACATGCATCTAAGTATAGAATAACGTCGAATGCGTTGAATAACGACTTTCACAGAAAATATATATCGCCGTATTCTTGCGACTTTCCACTTTAAAACTCAGTGAAAGCTCAAAGAACCTTTAGAAATTTAGTGACTTCGGTCCTATTCAAAGAGTTAGAATCGAAATAAAAATACTTCCATGAGAATAAACTTGTTTAGGTCATGGCATTTTTATTGCGTTTTTTTGGTCCGTCGTTTTTACGATGTATTGAAAATGTTTTTGCTTCATATTATGTGATGACTCATCGTCTCTAAGTATGGTTGAGTTTCAACAGCCGAATAATAGTTTGATAGGTACGTTATATAAACTAAATTGGATGACTATCACCAATAAATTGTTTTATAATTACCGAAAAATAAATTCGTAAACGCTTGATCAACCGTATTGAATGAATTCTGAAATGAATAAAATAAAATATTTATTATATTTAAAAAAAAATTATAACCAGATGATGATATTAGATTTAATAAGTAGGTGTTAAATTTAGAAAAAAAACTGTATTCAAATAAGCTAAGAAATTATTTTACCTTCTTTAGGTGACATAACACAACATTTTGTTATTGCAATCGTTACATATTACTTTAGTTTTAGTATCAATTAGTAATTGGTCATCATCATTATACATCCACATTCTATATCGGGAACCTCTTCATTGCCAAAACATTCCCTCGCCTGTCTTCTACAAAAAAGGCGCATTTGCAACTCCTCTCGATGTTTCAATAAAAAAAAAAACATGACTCGTGAAGGCAAAAAATATAGAGGGAACGTTGGCCAAAACCGGATTATAATTGCATAAGCCCATGCACATTCGGACACCGCACAGGCCCGGCTGGGGGCAATGACCCACCGAACCTGATTTTTCGTAAGGCTTAATGTTTGGCAAATTGAAATTCAATCAAAATTATATTACTTTACACTACAACTATTATGCTATATGTAAAGTTCATATAAAAATTAATATCAGATATTTTATGTTATACAATATATTTTATAAATGTATTGCACTTTAGTGACCTTTACCAGAAAAAGTTTTAAAAGTTTAGCGCAGTGGCGAATTTAAGAGATCATCAAGTGAACATATACACAGAAATTAGAAAATGTACAATTACTATGTTGAATTTTATTTGTGTCTGTCTGTGCCACAAAAGAAATAGTAAAATTTGTTTAGTAATTTCAGAGTTCGTCCATTACAAAATAACAAATTTTCCCTTTTTATTATAATAGTAAATAATAAAAATCATTGTTTCTACTCTATGCCTTTCTAAACCATTGATCAGGTTATGAGACTTTGCTATGGTGTTCCGAGGACGCCTGTAAAGGCGTGGCCAAAAATCTATAAAAATAAAAATGTGCTTTGACTTTAATGCCACTTTTTGCATAATACTTTGATATTACTTTGACATATTTTAAGAGACTTCAATGAACAGAAAATGGAACCAAACACTTTTTTTCTTCGCATGGCATTGCAACGCATACAGGTAGTATAGTAAATAAAAAGTAATTAAAAGCCTTCAGACTTTTA